>CALSCP010000905.1:20343-36375 GCA_943704425.1 Ministeria vibrans ATCC 50519 | reverse complement strand
GCGTGCGGCAGCAGCATCCCAGGCACGCCAGGCTCGACCTCACGGCCCACGACCCGGGTAGGATAAAAACAAAACGAGAGGGTGAGACATGACATTCCATCTCATACTCTTCATTTGATTTGATCCTACCCGGGTCGTGGGCCGTGAGGTCGAGCCTGGCGTGCCTGGGATGCTGCTGCCGCACGCAGTTCCTCCGTGAGCGACTGTGGCGATGCCTGCGACGCATGCGACGACAGTGGTGCCATTTTGGGTTCTATATCCAAAGAAAACAACAAAAATAAGAAATGATTACTTTTCTTATCGTGTGTGTGTGTGTGTGTCTCTCTCTTACCGGAGGGTCTTTTAGTGTCACTGGCAGTAAACGAGGTAGTCTTGATGCGCTGTTGTGGCTGGTGCGGTTGTGGCGAGTACGGCACAACCACTTTGCGCACACGAGGCTATCAAAATATTCGAACAATTTAATACGTCATGTCTCTCTAACATTTCGTGTGTACCGCTTCGACTGCGCGCGGTGGCTCACGCTCCTCAATCGCCAGCGACAGCTGATAGTTCTCTTCATCCGTCAACACTTCCGATTGCAAAAGCCAATTCTATTAAACATATCATTATCAATCAAGTGATGTGACGTCTTAATCGGTCTCTTCTCCTCCCATACCCGAATGTCAGGCTCGACACGCAGACAGTACGGCTCGTTCTGGTACTGACGAATCTCGGACACAGCATTGGCAATGAGACGCTGCTTGTGCCAGTTGATCAATCGTTCGCCATTGGGCGCAGTCACGTACTCTGAAAAGAACAATTGTGAGAGTCAGAATGCAGAGTCAAAAGAATAAATCGCGTCTCAAAACCTGGATCAGCCGTTGGATCGTCGTTGGTCTTGAGCAGATAGTCCTTGACACCCGCATCGATAAACGTCAGATCCTTCAGGTAGATGCCGATAAAAGGCACACATGGTGGCTGAATGGCGTGTAGCTTCTCACGGAATCGTCCATGGTTGTCGTTGTGTGACATGAGCTCCAGTGCCTAAAATAAAGCGGTTGGTCACTTCCGTTTCCCTTTCTCCGTCACTCTCTCTCTCCATCACTTTCCACTTTGTTTCCTTCTCCGTCCTTTCTTTCACACACACTCTCGTACCTTTTCGTAGATTTGCATCTTGGCGGGCGGCAGCAACTCCCAGGTGTGACGCAAACGATGGACGCTGCTCTGCTGGAGACCCGACAGGATCTCGTTCATGCCATTGAAGTTGTTGAGCTGCTCAAACTCGTAGAGAAGATCAATGAAGCGCACCACGACGTCCTTGCGCTCCTCGAGGTTGCGCGTTGCCACAATGATGGTGGCAAGCCAGTTGCTGACCTGGTTGAAACGTTCGGTGCATCGCAACACGTTAGGCGCGCGCTCGTGCTTGTCCGACTTCATCCACGGCTGGCCCACCAGCTCGCTGGGCGTGATGGCACGGAAAAGCTCGCTGTCAATGAGCGTCAGCTGCCGTGCCAGTTCGGCGGGGTGCATGGCGAGCACATCAAGACCGAGGTGCCCAATGATCTCGGGTGGATCGTACAGGAAGGTGTACGACAAGTGGTTCGACATGAGCTCACTGATGGGTGCATCGCTCAGTAGCGCCTGAGTAATCTTCTTGACGGCACTGGCGAGTGCAGGTAGCACCTTGAGAATCGTTGCGTCCTTTTTGATGTCGTTCTTGATAAACTCGAGCAGTTTCTTGAGCAGCGATCGGTCCATTGTGAAGTCGTACGGATGTCGATCAACCCATTGACGAACCACATTAAACACGCGAAGACGCACTGGACGGCGCAGCTGACGTAACAAAAAACAAAAAAACAAACATTAGTAATAACATAATTAATAATAATAATAATAATAATAATAATAATAATACTAATAATAATAATAATTATTATTATTAATTATTATTCATTTTGCTTGTTGTAGTTGCACAGCTCACGAAGTTGTCTTTGATGCGAGCTTTCGAGTTCAAGTGTACACCCTCCGCGGCAAAAATCGTGTCTCTGACACTGAACTGACGTGGGAAATTGAGAACGATCAAGGCGCTGTCCTTGCAAGCGGCACTAGCCGCACCAACAATCTTGGGTTAGCCGACATCGAGGTGTTCTCCACAAAGCTTAATCAACAGTTTCACGTTGTCACCGTTTCTGCAAGTAAAACCACCGGTAACACGCGCCACTTGTACGTGTGTGATGATGGCAACCCATGCTCCACTTGGATCTTCAGTTTGCGTCACCTTGAATTCCTCGAACAGACCATTGTCTTTGTCGACACCACTGCTGTCGAGCTTCACGGTCAGGTCTCTATTCTCATGACTGCTGGCGACGCTTGTTCGCACCAACCATGCGCCCTTGGCTCCACCTGTGTCGTTTCAAGCGGCGCAGCGGACGGCTATGTCTGTCATTGTTCCCCCACCCAACACTCCCAAAATTGCTCTGCCGCGTGCGACTGCGTCTTTGACCACACCTCGTCGTGTGTTCAAGCTGATGGCACATGTGTATGCAAGCCTGGCTTCTGGGGATTATTGTGCCAAGAGTACGTGTTAATTTACGAGCCGTGCATTTGATTGATTGTTTTCAACTCAATTCTGTTTGTCTTTCGTTTTAGGAGATGCGATTGTCACGCAGAGCATTCAGTCAGCACGGAATGCGACGCAAGTGGAGCTTGCTCCTGCAAGGCTAGCTACGTTGGACGTACCTGCACGCAGCTTTGCGACGATCTTGTATCCGTCCCCGGCTTCAGTGCGATGGACGGATGCTCTGGACTCTCGCTGCATAGCGTCGACGGCTGGCGGCTGGATGCCCAGCAGTGCGACGTCTTCAAGAGCGATTCCTCCCCGTATGTGTATGGATGGGCCTCCAACACATTCGTATCCATTATGCAAAAAACACATCTGTCTATCAACTCCAATGGCCTTGTCGAGGGTGAGCTTGTCGGCTCTCTGCAATTCAACTCGCCACCCTCTGGCACCCTTCCTCACACCTGTGCCGACTTGCCACCGGGCTCTTCCAGCGGCCAGTACTACATTGATTTAGACGGAGACGATGGCGAAGAGGAGCCCATTCAAGTCTGGTGCGACATGCAAACGGACGGGGGCGGCTGGACTATTGTTTATTCTGTCGGAACGGACAACCAGCACGGCGACGCCAAAGACATGTTCACCTTTGAATCGACCACCACGCAGGACCCAATGTCACTGGTTGGAACATACGGCCTTAGTCTTCAACTGAAGCGCAGCCTTGCCAGCCTTAGTGACGAAACTCTCTTGGTTCGTCCACCCCACCGAAGCGGAGTGTCTGCGTTTACTGCCACTCCCTATCTCAAACTGGACCGCGCCCTTTTTCAAACGGACGACACATCGGCCAAATTCTATGCATCCGCCGAGTCTAACAACGCAAAACGCATCCCGGTGCAGCTTGTGTGCGAGGTGAATACTCCGCCACACAAGTACTGCACGTTAAAGTCGCTTGCAGTCGATGAACAGCTTCAGGATCGTGCGCCAACCATGCCCAAGACCTTCTTGGACTTTTCTCAAGATTCGGGATATTCCGTTCCCGACGAGCTCGGCGACTGGTGGGCCTCAGCGGACAAGCCCATCGCGTTCTACGTTGCCCTGCGCAGTCGCGATTATGCCACACGCTACCTGCAACGTGCTGAACCCTTTGACGAACACCCTCGCTCTTGTTCCGACCTGCCCCAGTCGGCACCCAGTGGCCCGTACATGATTGACCCGGACGGAACGGAGAGCGTTTCTATCGAACCTTTTTTTGTGTACTGCGATATGGACACTTACGGCGGGGGCTGGACCGTGTTCATGAGCAGTCGTCGGCCCGGCACCAACGTCCCACTCACGGGGAATGTGCAGTCCCCGTCAAACGTGGTCCGACCCACCACGGCGCTTAACGACTTTAGCCTCAAGCAAAGCCAAAAGGCCATTCTTGCGTCAGTGGCGACGGAGTCGCTCATTGTGCGCGACACAGGCACGCCGTCACGGTTCTCCTCGCTCTACGTCGGCCGCCCAATTTTGACACCAAGAATTGACACTGGTCTCTCGCAGGTGCTTCCGTGGTACCAAGAGGCCCTGGTCATGGCAGGCGATGGCTCCACCGATGTGGTCAACGTTGGGGTGTGGGTGTCCAGCGTGGATGGCGGGGACGTTGCCATTGGTGAGAATTTGCAGCAATCGGCGAGTGGAAACGCCTTTCAAAATGCACAGTGTGACAAACAGCTGTTTTTTGCGCATCGGCAAACACAAGAGGGTGCACTTGACACGGATCTTTGGTTTGGCTCCACTGTTTCGCTTGGTGATTGGAGCGCAACACATTCGAGTTGCGCAACGGCCACCACCACCGAAGCATACGGGTTCTCTTTCGCGATGCGAAGCCACACACCAACTGAGCGAGGAACATTTCTGCACGCCACGCGGTTTACGGACAAGCCACTTGCTGCTGAAAGCGCTACGCGCTTTACCACGCCCTCGGACGTCACTGGAAACCTTCAAGTCCGTCTCGTCCTGGAAAAACCCGCCTCGGTCGATCCCGCCTCAATTAATATTGACACGCTTCTCTCGAATGACTTCCGTCTGGCCACCTTTGATGTGGATCAATGCGTGTCGCTTGCCACAACCTTGACCAGCAGACGTGAGGCGGAGCCTTTGGTCGCGCATCGTATTGTGTCTCCTGCTGTGAGGACGACGACGACGACGACCAACGTGCTGCGACGTCGTGATACATCCGCTCTGGCGGTCGCGCCTGTGCCCACACGCTTTGTCTGTAAGTGTCTCTCTGAAGATGGAAATAGCTGCGCGGAATGGACGCGCGAGTTTGACCTGCGCAATGAGTATTCCCCCGCCAAAGTTGTGGGTGTGGATGCGAGCGTGTATGTTGTGCTGGGAGTCGAGGATGCGGTGGGACAATTTGTAACAGTCGTGTTGCAGCTTGACACGGCAGGAAGCATTGCCTGGCGTGCAACTGTGAGCTTAAGTCAGGCCTCGACGGCTGTAGCGATTCCGAGCGGCATCGTGATTGCTGTTCAAGAGGGTCATTTGCACAGGGTCTCCTCCTCGGGCTCTCTTTCCAACGCGCAGACGTCACGAACTGGCCGAACGCTCTTCTTAGTGAGCAACACGGCAGGCACGCTGCTCCTTCATGGCCTGTGCCCGTTGGCAACGGCCTTGCCATGTCATGTGTATGCGTATGACAGCACGTCATTAACCGAGAAATGGATGTTGCCGTTGCACATCACGCCCACTGTCGCTGTGGCTGCTGCGTCGGACACGGAGCTTTTTTTTGCTGTGAATGGCAAACTTCTCTGGAAGGTTCTGCTCGACAATGGCACGCTTGTGGGCACACAGACGCTTTTGGGTGCCGAGGTGAGCCACATTGTGTATTTAAGTGGAAGCATTGTGACGTTGTCCGTGCATGCTCGATTGGAATCGTACGATGCGTCTGATTTTGCGCCGCAGTTGTGGAATGTCATGGCGTTGCCAACTGGCGCGCGCGCTATCGGTATGTCGCTTGACGACGAGGGCCGTCTTGTTATTGCGAACGAGCGTGGTCCGATCACTTCCTTGCGTCTGTCTGCGAATGGCACTGTTCTGGACAGTCGTGTACTTGTGGACGCGCTGCCAACCGCAGAGCCGCAAAACACCATGGTGGGTGTGACGACGCTCTCTGGAGCAACTTTGGTGGAGACTCGCGAGTCATCCAACAGTCATACACTTCAGGTTGAATTCTATCAACGAGACATTGCACCAGTGTGCCAGCCGAGTGCCGCCACTTCGGGATTTCCGTTGCGTCACGACGACACAGGAATACTGCTGAGCAGTAGTGGCGGCTTTGTGTACGTGAACGCCACTGAGTCAGAGTGCGTGGCCAAGTGCAACGACTGGTTGTCCTGCACCGCATGGTCGTTTGTGCCCTCCGAAAGAGGCGTTGACCACTTTCGATGTTTGCTGCACTCTGAACACACCTGGGCGGTGATGTTTGCCGCCGGCGTGCGAAGTGGGTGTCCCACGGAACGTTTTTCGCCGGGCTGCTTGCAGCAGGGGTGTCCCTCAGGCTGGGCCGGTCTCCACTGTCAAACTCGCCTGGTGAGCGCCAACACGACTTTTGTTGCCACGTCTACCTCCGTACACATCCCCGCAACCTCTGCTGAGCAGTGCTACACCGCGTGTGAAGATAACATTGAGTATGTCGGATGCGTTGCGTGGAGCTGGCCAACGCTCGAAGGCGAGAACACTTGTCGCCTCCAAATGAACGAGACGTTTACGCATCCGGACAATGCCGTCTATGCGACGGGCGTTGTCAGTGGCTGTTCACTTTCTTTTGCTCGTGCTCACGCCCACACACCTGGAAAGTGTGCCCCAAAGTCGTGGTGTCCGGCGGGCAAGGCGGGCGATGACTGCACCAGCAGCCGTCATTTGCTGTCGACCTCCCTTCCGTCAGCCGGCCACTTCATGACTGTGCCCGCAGCAACCACGCCGATTTTGTGCGAGGCACAGTGCAACGACATGAACATTTGTCAAGCGTGGACATTTTGTGATGCGTGCGAAGCGGGAGCAAGCTACTGTCACCTGTACGAGACGGTACTTCAAGACGGCGCGGGTGGGGTTGGTGGTCGATTTCATATGAAGGGGGCCACTTCGGGCTGTTCTTCTCAAGCCTGGGCTGCCAGCCCTGTGAGATGTGGGACTTGTGCGACAGGCTACGGCGGTGCTCTGTGCGACGTGGAGCTGGTGCATTTTGCGACGGACATGCCAATAGTTGACGATTTGTACTCGCTTGTCGTTCCCGATTGTGACACTTGGCAGAAGTGTGGTGCCCAGTGCGACGCGCTTGGTTCGGGCTGCGTAGCGTGGGCGTTTCGAACGACGGCGCATCTTGTGCCTGGGTGCAGTGTGACGCCGAGCCTGCCGCCTGTGACTCCCGGTGGTTCCCGACTCTTTGTACAGAATGCCGCCTCGACGAGTGCTTGTAGCGCCTACGGATTGCAAAGTTACGGCAATTTGCGCTGTCTGCCACCGTCTGCAATCCCGCCTACGCGGTTTGAACAAACGGCTGTTCTCTCGGCGAAGGGTGCGTGGAAATCCTTTGAGACTTCCTCGCTCGATCGGTGCGCTCAATTGTGCGACTCCTTCCCCGAGTGCACGGTGTGGTCGCGAGTGGAATACACTGCGACCGCCGATAGTAACAACTGCCACCTGTACGCTGACGTACGCCCACTGATGCATAGCGTCTCGGTCGTGCGCCAGAGCTACTTGTACGAGATTCAATCGGATGATACAGCCTCGTTCGTCAGCGACACCAGTGCAATCGTTCAGTGGGTAGCACTTGCCGACTCGTACGCGACTCGCTATGACAATGGCACAATCTCTCTATCCTCAATTTATAAGGAGATCACCATTCCCGCTCAGTCAAGTGCAACTACTCTTTTTGGTGCACCCGATAGCCATCGTGTAGCGACTCTAGACGATGAGAGCGATCGTTTGCAGGTGTGGAGTGCGCTGACTGGCGAACACCTTGCGAGTCATGCGAATGTAGTCATGGTAGCGCTGTCGGCCTTTGGTGTCGCCGCGGTGACTCAGTCGGGAGGCGTAGCGGGAGCAGAGCCTCAACTACTTGTCTGGGATTCCACCGACGCTCTGGTCGCGACAGTGACGGGAGATATTGTTTCGGTTGTTGGTGGAACCAGTGCGTTTGCTGTGCTCTTTCGCAACGGAACGCTATTGGAATGCGGCAGTGGGGACTCGTCTTTCCAAGCGAGTGTGGGCCAAACCCGACGATTTTCATCGGTCCATACTTCAGGCCTGGCTTTCTGCGCCCTTGAGAGTCGCGTTGGCTCGGTCTACTGCTGGGGTGATCGCAGTCGTGGTGGTGACCCGGGACTTGCGCTTCTCTCGAATCCCACGGGAGTTGTTGAGCTTGTTCCGTGCCGGGGCGGTGCCTTTGCTGCGCGTCGTAGCGACGGGAGTGTCGTTGCCTGGGGCAATGCTCACGCCGGGGGCAATGCGGAGAGTGTTCAATCGAGCCTGACACGCGATGTGACACTCGTCTTGTCCTCTGGAAGTGCTTTTGTCGCGCTGAAAGAGCCTGGCATTGTTCATGTGTGGGGTGCGGCCACCCATGGCGGTGTGCTCGCTGATAGATTCAAACCAGTCGTGCAAGGTGCCACCATCGTGCGTGTTCTCGCGTCGGAGTATGCATTTGCAGCTGTCTCGGCGGCGGGGAGTTCCGTCTCCTACGTGTGGGGAACTGAGGTATTTGTCAGTGCGGTGATCCAGGGGACCGTTGTGGGCCTGGCAAGCCGAGCGCAGGATGCTTATGCCATACTCAGCACCGGCCAGGTGTGGTCGTCGCGAGAGAATAAGCTCATTCACTTTGTCGAAGACGGACCAGCAACTGGTCTTCACACGTGGATCAGCTCCGAGGGGGCTAGTCGTCTCTTTGTTGAGCGGGACATGCAACGCTGCTTGGTGCTCGGCGAACGTCAGCTGCAGCCTTTGTCGCACTGCAGTGCGCCTTCATCGCACGTCACAGGTTGCAGCATCAGTGCCAATGCGTCGATTGCTTGTTCACGGGGACCGTGTGCCTTTGGTGTTGGTGGGGAAGGTTGTGATCTGTCGCTGCTGCGCGAAGGCTACGCGTGGAACTCAGTGGAGAACGCCAGCGTGGACGACTTCACGCTCAGCGTCGATGTGGCCACGTCTGGTCAGTGCTCGACTGCATGCGAGACTCAGAGTAGCTGTGTTGGGTGGAGTTTCACCTCATTTGCGATGGGTGGTGTGGGAACACGCTGCACGCTCTTTTCGCAGGACCCATGCCCTATGGAAAGCATTTGCGACCCTGCGACGCTTCGCATTCGTTTGAGTGTCCACGAGAGCAGCGTGTCGTCGTGCAGTCGTGTCTGGCTGCTTAAGCTTCAGATGGCATTCGGCGGCGATTCGAGTGAGTACAAAGCACGTCTCGCGTGGTGCGAGTCGGCACACGCCTCCGTGATACCGCCGGTGCATCGCAATGCCGTGCTGAAAAATCCAGGCAACCTGGTGAGTCGAAAGATGGCACTCACTCCCGCCGCCTGCTCGTGGTGGTGCGAAAATCACGTACAATGCAACGCATGGGAACATCGCGCGAGTGTGTGTAAACTTTACGACAGTTCTTCGATGACCTTGTTTGAGTTTGATGATGCGATTGGTGGCACGGCCACGGCCGCGTGCGCACAGCCAAAGAATGCCTCTCAGGAGGCGATGCAGTGTAGCATGACTGTACAGTGTCCACTTGGACGCGCCGGAGAGCTCTGTGAGGTCTTTCTGGCACACGAGAACACCAAGTATGATGTGGGCATGGTTGCAATCCCGCAAGCACCAGTGGCGTCACCGCTGGAGTGCGCACGATTGTGTGAAGAGGACGCGGCTGTGCGGTGTGACTGGTGGACATGGCAAGTAGATAGTGGCGGAACATGCACGCTAGTCTCAACGGATACTGGGGATGTGTCCACGCTGGCATTGGACGCCGCCGCGGGCTACACCTCGGGTTGCAGCAGTGCCTATTACGGCGCTAATCCCTTTGTGTGCTCGCGTGTGCCACCCCATGTGGCGCCATTGGTCATTCCACAATGCCCTGTGCACAATGCAACTGTGTGTGCATATCGTTTTGGCACTGGTGAGGAGCTTGTGTGCGCGCAAACAGATTTGAACGGTGTCTACAGCTTAATTGTGCCAATTTTTACGCAAGTGACCGTCACGGCTAACTTGGAAGACCACATAATTGTGCCGGCGCTGTTGGAGAGCGAAGTGCCCGAATACTATACGATAGATGACGCGAGTCTCTTGCAAAGTGTCAACTTTGTCGATGTGACACTGCGAAAGCTCACAATTGAGGTTGCGGGTGGCGTACGCCAGTGCAATGTGCTCCTCGGAACTGCCGAGATCAAGTTAACACCACTGCATTGCGAGTCAAATGCGATTATCGTGTCGCAGACGCACGTATCTCAGGTTCACCATGTGCCCGCGGCAGTCTTTGATGTTCATCTTGAGCGCATTCTGGAACGACCCGAGGTTGCGCCCTATCTTGCGCGCGCGGGCAACCGCACCGCCACCAACGTCAATATGAGGAGCGCATCTGAGGGAACTTTGGACGGTGGCACACTGGGGAAAACCGCAGCGCAGCTCTCTGACTCTGAGAGAGAGGGTTTTGAGGGTTTGGAGGCGTCGGCGCCAACTTCGGACAGTCGTGTGCGATTTGAATACCACCCGCGTCCACATCTCATGGTGTCATTTGCCTCCAGTGTGGTGCCGAGCGACACGGAGCGTGCAACGTGTACTGGACGGGGAGTGGAGTATCCTACGATGCTTGCGACGCGGAATTCTGTGGGTGATATTGAGCCACTGGAGACGGGCGCAAAAGAAGTGGTCGACGTTCTCGTGGAGGAGCGCTACGGCAATGATGTTGTGTGTCGTTTTGTGCAAGGCACTGTCAGCATTTCGAATCAAGTCTTGACAGATGCAACATCGTCGCTCGAGGCTTCGGGACAATCATCCGAATTTGGCGGGGGTGAGGCTGAACAGAGTGAAACGACGAGCATGCCACCGGACTGCTCTAGCGAGTGTCTTGTCGAATTGCACGTCCGAGACTGGGGGCGTAGCTTGGATGCGACTCCAACGAACATGGGCGAGGTGCCATTTGTACGCATCACGGGTCAGACTCAAGAGCCGGTGCGCAACGCGGCAGTGATGTCGCCGAGTCACCCTTTCACACGGGCGTTTTATGCCACCATGAACGTGCCTGGCTGGGACACGGTTGAAGGTGTAAACAGTGTGTCCGAGTTTGTGCTTGTCCTTGGTCACGCTTCTCTGGGCACCTTCCACTCGCTGACCATTCCCGAGTTTTTCCCACTTTCCATTGTGCGTGACCCGCCTGGTGGAAACAGCAAGACGACCGTGACACGTAAGGAAACGCGAGTGTCCGCGTCTGCCACTACGGACAACCTGGGTGGAATGTTCGAGCTTGCTATGTCGGGGCGTGCTGGGCCAGATTTTGAGACGCAGGATTGTATTGGTGCACTGTACATGGTCTGTACCAAGAAGAAGGTGTCTGTTCTAAGTGGGATCACAAACTTCTTTGGGCGTCGCTCTGCAAAGAAGACGTCAAAGACGACTGGGAAATCTCTGGGGGTGGGTCTTGCAGTAGGTTTAAATGTGGGGCACAGTCGCACGAGCTCAAGTACATCCGAGACATCCTTCACCCATACGTACAGCGTGGAAACAAGCGATGACCCTGCCATGGCTGGTCGTGCGTCTGACATGTTTTTGGTGCCGTCAATCGTGCTGCGCTTTGCTCGCGTCTTGCACGTCTCGTTTGATGCGAGCCAATGCGAAGCAACGGCTGAGCCTGGCATGCAGCTGGAAAAGGATGGCGCTTCGTCGACGATGGCGTGGAAATCGGAGGCAGACATTCGCCACCGCCTGTTGCCCGATCTCGTCGAAGCACTGCGCTTGAACACGACCAGCCAGACCGATCGAGTCTCGGCCATTGTAGGCTGGCTCCAAATGCTCGCCTACAACCAAGCGGTGCACACGGTTGCAGGGCGTACCAAGGCTACTGTGGGCTCGGTGTCGGAAAGTGACGACCCTGGCATGTCACTTCCCGATCGTGCTTACGATGCTGAACTGTGGCAGATTCATGTACGTGGATGTATGTGTGTGTCTGTATGTGTGTGTGTGTGTCTTTGTGGTGTGTGTGTCTTTGTGGTATATGTGTTTGTGAAGAGGACTTATTAATTTTTTGCAGGGAATACCCACCCTACGAGAGCTCGTTGAGCAGTATGTGGAAAATCTTGTCGGGCTTCGAGGCAGTAGTGAGCAGGTCCTCGATCCGGTCACGTCGATGAAGCTTCAAAAGACAAACGTCGTTGCGTTTGATGAGAAGCAGCAAGGACTCGCACCGGATGCATGGGCTGCGCGTGCCGGTGGTAGCCGTCGACCATGGGACCAAGCCCCGGGGGCGGCTGCGATCAAGCGGCCAGGGGCGCCCGCGGAAGACTTGGGGACAGAGTCGCTTGCTCAGGAACAGCTGCATGAGCACCTCGGCGACTACGGTGTGTCATTTAATGGGGGTGGCGCGCAATATACCTACACGATTGATGGGACCAAGGAGACTTCGCATGAAAAGGCAGACGAGACAGAACTTGTTGCTAGACTTCCATCATTGTCCGTGGAGTCGCAATTTACTCTGGGCTTTTACTCCGCCAACATTAATTTAGGCATCTCGAGCGCAGTCAGTCACACTTGGAATCGTGACAGCTACACAGCGTCCGAGTCGACGGAGGAAATGTCATTTACTATGCGAGATCCGGATGTCGGCGACAAGTTTGACGTGCAGGTTAGAAGTTTTGTGTTCTTGTGAAGATGAAAGAAACTAACAGCTGTGTTTAGGTGTTTTTTGATCCGGTGTATCGGACACCTGTGTTTCACACGACCAGCGGACGCTCGATGTGTTTCCATGAAGAGAACACGGAGGCGCGAGAGCAGGCGCGACTGGAAATGCTATCAGGGCCAAGCGGGCCGGTCATGCCTGAGGACGAGGCGGTGTTCACCGTGCTGGTCATTAACGACGGCGAAGCGTCCAGTTTTGTGCTCTGGATGGATCCCGCCAGCAACCCCGATGGTGCGACAGTGAGCATCGACGGAGGATCCCTTGCACGGCCCGTCGCCGATATCGAAATGGACGCGCACCAGTCGATTCCCTTTACGGTGACGGTCAAGCGAGCGAGTATGTCGGCCAGCGGTGGCTACCATTCGCTGTTCAAGCTGGTTCTCCAATCCGATTGCGAGTATGCATTCCCCGAATTTGAGGGCTACACGAGCGACGATACAGTTGAAATCGAACTTGAACTTCCCCTCGAGTTCCTCCAGGCGTGTCCACGCATTGAGTTTGCGGAGAATCTGGCAGAGCAGAACACGTTCACGGTAAACCATGCGACGCAGACTGTAGGCGATGTGCTGGGCAACAATCGCAATGCGCTGCGTATTGTGGCGTACAACCCGGCAGCTGTTGGACAGCCGTGGGAGAAGGACGCACGCCTTTTGCAGGCGAGTGTGGAGTACCGCCCTGCGGACACGTTAAGTGAGTGGACTCAAGCGCGTGATGCGAGCAACGCCGCGATTGATCTGAATCCGGCGGGGCTCGATTCTCAGGTCTTGCACGGGTACGTCACGGCCTACTGGGACGTGAGCATGCTGCTCGACGGCGAGTACGAACTGCGTCTGCACACGCACTGCACGCCTGTCTCGCTGAGCAACCCACCCGTCGGCATCAACGACCAGTACTCGTCAGTGGTCACGGGCCTCATCGACCGGCAGCCACCGCGCGAGTTTGGCAACTATGGCCGCCCGGCATCGGGTGTGTATCAACCGGGCTCGGAGGTGAGTGTTTCGTTTGACGAACCGCTACACTGTCGACGACCTCACCGGTTTGAGGTGGATGCGCGTGTGGAGATGAAACCAGGCCAGGGATCGCACACGTTTGACTACACGCTGCACTCTACCAACGCGAATGAGCTGCAGGTCGTGTGCGACGGACGCAAGTTGGAGATTGAGTTTGGGGCGGCGGCTCATTGGGATCGCATGCAGGGTGCGCGCGTGACCATGACCGTGCGTGGGGTGAAGGACCTTGCGAACAATGTGATGCTGGCGGACTTGTCATGGGCGTTCACCGTTGAATACGACACCAATGTGGGTGCCAGGTTGTCAGACGTAACACTGGCGCGACGGATGGTGCGACGCAGTATGGAGACTGTCGACGATGCTCGCGCACGATGCGTCCATGAAGTGCTGCGTGAGCTGGAAGCACTCTTGCGGGTTCCTGCCGACCAGCGACGACTGCACGTCCAGTTTGTTTCGCAGGATCCTCTCACACAGTTCCCCACAGTGAGCGTGCACATCAATGGCGATGCCAAGATTTCTACAACGACGCTACTCAGCCGCCTGCAGCCCTTGTGGAATGGGGCGGACAGGAGCTCGCTAGAGCACACCACTTGGCTACGTCATGTAAACGCGACTCGTCCGGTTGGATTGCTCTTTGTAGCGGACTCGTCCCATGCCACAGCTGTGAAAGAACAGGCGAACACGCCGCATTCCACAGGTTTGCAAATCTACCAAGGCTTCTTCTCCTCAGCACACTAATAATTATTGTGTTTTTCTTGTTTTGTTGTGTGTGTAGGCACAAGCACCGTTGGTGTGTACCTGTTGTTGCTACTGGTTGTTGTTCTTCTTGGCGTGCTTCTCGTGCGCCAGTCGCGTCGACGCGACCTCTTTGCGCCCTCCAAGCGAGTGCGGCGCTGGCGAAACGCCGGACTGGATGCGGACGAGGAAGAGGGGCTTTTGGCCGATTTTGAGTGAGCGTTGCAATTTCGTTGCGATGATGGAGAGAAAGTCAGAAAGAGAAGAAAGAAAAAAGAGAGAAAGAGATATCCTTGGAAGGAGAGTGGCAGAGAAGAGAGACACACAAAGACCACTGAATGGACAATGAATATCTTTTGAGTTTTGAGGAGAGGGAAAAGACACACACAAAATTGGGGAAACGTTCGGGAAACGGCGGAGCACTTCACAACGCTCTGCTTGTACCGAACTTGTACCACCCCCGGCCTGCGCCCAAAGCTCTTAGAGTTCACTCATCGCTCAGCGATGTGGCTTGCTTCACAGGAGAGCATTGCACGGCCGTCAAGCTCACCTGCCTCAGACCCATCATCCCCCATGTGGGTCCCATGTGGGTACTTCATGGGTACATTATGCTCTGCCCACGTACAGCTGCCGCTACGAATACGAATACTCACCACGCACTCGCCTGTCTGCTGTCAACCCTTTGGTCCTGCTTGGCCCGTGGCGCGCTCAAGGGAGCTCCTTGTGTTCCAGCGCGAGCACCAATTTAAATAAACTTCTGATCACGCGATGAGCCGCGCCCCATACAGATTGGCGGTTGCTGGTCTTGTACCGTGTCGCAGGAACGTGCTCTCGGTACACGTGCCTGTAATCGAATTCCTCGAATTTGGCGTACGCTTGCTGCGAGAGCGTATTCCACTGGGTCTTAGTGGGCGTCTTCTTGCTTGGGGGCTGGCGGAGAAGGTGCAAGCACTTTTTTTCGTTGTACTACTTCTTAGTAAGCTTTCCACTGCATAGTTTCTTCATAGTGTTCAATTCGTTAAACAATATTAAAATGTTTATTGTGTTGCCCACTTGTGAACAAGGCAGGCACTCTCTCACTCTCATACAAAATCGACAGTTCCCTCTCAATCGCACTCTCACTCTTTCCCTCTCGCAACATTGCACTCTGCACACACGCACTGTATACACTCTTCCAGGTCGACGCCAACACAGCGGAAGTGAACAACGCAGAGTGACGGCAGCGCAGGTGTTTGCGCAGACTGCCCGCCTCGGACACGGATTGCGAGCAGATGGCACATCGAGTGCGATGCACACTCAGCACATGATGCCGACTGAAATGAGTACTCACATTCCCCTTTGTGAATGGTGCAAAGTCACACTCTTGTCGCGTCGCCGGTCGCACCATTCGACATTTAAACCGACCATTGGCCAGTCGCTAAACGACGCGTCGAGATCCACCGCACTACACCCACTCCCCTCTTCCCTCTTCCCTCTCCTTCTGCACACGCAACAGCCAGCCAGCAAACGACGACGGCACTCGCTCACTCTCACACAACAACTGCAGCTCACGCACAATCACAGACTCACTCGCATTGCGCTCCTCCAGCTCACTGCGCACAAGTGAAGCGTACACTCTCAGCCAGTCACAGCCACGAGTGAATACATCACTGTGCGATAGCAGCAGGTGGCGCTTAAACGCGTTTCTGTTTGATGCTACATCCTCCTTGCACATCACACAGTTGACGCGGAACACACTCCGAGGATGGCACCCCGAGAAATGATGCCCCACCCACTCAGGCGCAAATCCCAGTCCAGCACACACTCGTCCGTCCACAAGTCGACACCGACATCGC
>CALSCP010000905.1:0-20337 GCA_943704425.1 Ministeria vibrans ATCC 50519 | reverse complement strand
TTTTTTTTTTTTTTTTTTTTTTTTTTTTTTTGTCTAACCTTCTCTTGGATTAGTTCGGCACGTTCTGGTGCAACGGAGGAAGGAGGAAGCGGGATGCGAAAGCGCTCGATGATGAGGTCGAGAAGTTTGTGAGTGGTGCAAAAGCTGCGGTAGGTGATGAGAAAGTGCTTGGCAAACTGCGTGTCGGGGTAGTCAGGGTAGGTGAGACGCTCGACAAGTTTGACAATTGTTGCGCCCTTGACGTTGGGCGGCGACGACGAGTCTGTTTGCTCCTCAAATACAATCGTGTCCGCCGTGTCAGGGTCCTACAAGCAAACGGAACAAACGCCATTGATACAACAACCGACACAGTAATAATAATGATAATAAACAAAAATAATGATAATAATAAACAAAATAATGATAATAAACAAAAATGATAATAATAAACAAAAATAATGATAATAAACAAAAATGATAATAATAAACAAAAATAATGATAATAAACAAAAATAATGATAATAAACAAAAATGATAATAATAAACAAAAATAATGATAATAAACAAAAATAATAATAATAAACAAAAATAATAATAATATATTTTTATAATAATAATGAATAAAAATAATAATAATAATGAGAATAATATTTTAACATTACCTTGAAGACGTAGCTAGTGTCGGCGAGATCGGTGCGAAGACCCTCGTAAGACTGTTCCGCTTCGAGACTCTTGCGAACAATCTTGTCGATGCGTCGTTTGGTGATGACCTTGGACAGTGCTGCCATCCATGCCTCCTTTTCCTGCAACGAGCGCACCTCAAAGTAGGTGCGACCTTGTGCGCGACCCTCGACGCCGCTCATGAAGAAGCGGTAGCGTGCCGTGCCACCGCTCGCGCCGCCGGGACTTGCCGACACCCCCCCACCCAAACTCAGGTTAGAGCCGGGCGTCGAGAGACCACCACCACTGTTGCCACCACCGCTAGTGAGCGAGTGCATGTCGTCTTCGCTGTCGAGTGAACACTCGTCAAAGAGCTCCAAAGTGTCCACCTTCATCTTGAGCTTGAGGCTGAGACTTGCGTCCTTATCGGTGGCCGCTCCCTTGATACGACACACGACCACCGCCGTGTCAAACACGTACATGTAACGACCCTTGGTCTTCTCCTTGGCACCCGTCGTCTCCATGTCGATAGGGCCCTCGTATATGACCTCACCACACTCCGAGGCAGGATCCCAGCCGTCGAGACGTGCACGAATGCGTTCAAAGATCGCCTGTTGCTCCTTGATGCGACGAGAGTTGGGCAGACGCAAGTAAGTGGCGTTGCGCATCGTGAGATAGCGACCACAGTAGTGCTTGAGCTGACTGGCGAGTGGCACAAACTGATGGCACGCCTCGCGCGTCGACTGGAAATCCATATCACCCGGCTCGGTGCAGTCAATGAGCAACTGGAGAAAGGCAACGTAGTGGTGCACAATGTAGACGGGTTCCATGAGAAGCGTGGGCAGCATGTAGCGTGTCGCCTCGAGGAACCCTTGCTGTTGCAACCACTGCTGTGTTTTGCGCTGCGAACACACGCGATTCAGTGCCTGGCGCACATTCGAGTAGTTGTCCGTGTACTCCAAATACACATCAAAGTATCGTTCCTATGCGCAAAAACAATGTTAACATACAAGTCACGCACAGTACAAAACGCGAATCACATACAAGTGCGTTGCTGGTAAAGACATTTCCAATGCGGATCGTCTCCGGCTTGGATGAAGAAGCAGCGCGCGCTGCCGTGTTGATTTGCTTGAGGAAGTCGCGCTCAAAAGTCCGCACTTCGACAATGTTGCCAAAAATGGCTTTGATGTCTTCGTCGGAAAAGTAGTCACGGGCCTCCTATACAATTGTCAGTGGGGATGAGACAAGCAGTACACAAACGACCACGTTTAACGAGAGACACTTTTGTATGTGTGTGGAATTGAGCACAATAAAGAGCAAACGCACCTGAAAGGGCTCCATGAATGCTTTCACAATGACATTGATGTCCTCCATAAACGTCGGTTGCACTTCAAGAAAGTCCTGAATGAGTTGTCCGCGCGAAGCAGTTTGAAGCGGCTAAAAACAGGAAAGAAAAAAAAAATTACGTCTCGCTCACTCGAACGTGTAATGTACCTTGTTGATGCGCGACGGAGGTCCTTGCGTAAACACCGTCTCAAGTGCCTCCACAGCAGCTAAAATCCAAAAGCCACCCCCGCAGAAAAACAAAATGAGTGCCAAAATGTTTCACAGACAACACACACAAACTTACAGATGGTCATGTTGACATCTTGCACCGAAATGGACACATGCTGACTGTTACTGTAACACAATACGCACATAATCCATTAGCACACATACACATGTATAAACGAGTGCCCGACATTTTTTTCGATATCTCTTACAGTGCGTAGGTTCCGGCAAGGCGGATAATGTACTTGCAGATGCCCTGCAGAACCGACATGAGGTAGACAATGGCCTCAAAGTCAAATTTCTGGCCCGCTGCCACGTCCTTTTCCAGTCGGTTACACATCCGCGCGTCAATGGGAAACATGAGCTCGGGCACCGTGCGCTTCTTGCCTCTGTGTGGAAAATGAAAAATATAAACAAAGGGATGTTCCACATTTCAACTGTTACGAAAGGCGCAGTCGCTTGAGCATCTCAGCCGCTTCGCCTTCGACCTGTTTCAGAAGATCGAGCGGGAAAAAGGCATGCATTCGCTCTTCCATGTCCTCCAACTGACAAAAAGCCAAAAAAAAAAAAAAAAAAAAAAAAAAAAAGACAATGAATGTTGAGTTTCCGAAGAATACACAATGTTGCGTTTCAAACGACGCATCTTCAACAAAACACACAAAAAAGACATTCAAAGGCACTCGATGTACAACTCTCTTGCGCGCACTCCATCATTGGCCACCAAGTGATCCAAGGGATGCTTGCAGAGAAGGTGAGAGGAGCGAGGATTCGCTCGAGAGGACAAGAGGGGCAAAAAGGGGAACACACTTATGTTCAACGGACCTTCAGAGGCAAAGGGGACGCCAGTACGTTTGACAGAAGTTGGTAGACGAGCGAGTCCATGTAGATGATCATCTAGGGGAACAAGCGACGGCCGGAGTGTGAGTGTGTGTCGCGTGAAGAGAGCAAAAGTGGTTTTGACAGGGGACAAAAAGTTTTCCAAAGGACGATCGAATAAAACGAGAAGAACAGCTCAAATGCACATCGTCAAGCCAATTAGACGCCCATACCTCCTCTTCAGGCTCAAGTTTCGGCTGTACGCGGCGCGATGTGTCGCGGATGGCGATCGCAAACTCCTGCAACGACAAAAGGGGGTTTTTTGTTAAATACAAACCGAATGCAAAACAAAAAAAACGAAAAAAAACGAAGAAAAAAAGACGGAAGGGCAAGAGAAGAAGGGTGGGATGACGGGAAGAAGAACGGCAAGAGAGACAACAATCGGAGAGAGGAGAGAAGGCGCAACAGCAAAGACAGGAGAGGATTGCGCAGAGGGTTTCCCCTTGCGCCCCAACGCCATACCCGCTCCCAGTGTTTGCGGTTGAACGCAAACGAGTACGCCATGGCGAGGATCGAGGCAGTTCAAGATACAAATAAATGACAAAGTTCATCTTTCAAGTTTTACAGGTGATGATGACACATCTTTCTTTTCCGACTTGGAGTCAATCACTCAACTCTCACACACACTCACAAACACACTTTTGTCTTTCCCTTCTCGTTGCCGTTGCCTTCCCGTCCACGCCCCCTCCGCCCAGCCGCCGTTGTCGTCCCACTGCGCTGCCTCCCACCATGAATACGCGCGCGCGTCCGCCCAAACCGTCGGCGCAGCCCTCGCTCGACAAATACAGCATCTTGCTGCCCACCTACAACGAAAGAGAGAACCTCCCTCTCATGATCTGGCTCATCTTCAAATACTTAGAGAGAGAGTACGTGTGGATGCGACGCCGTTCCCTTGTTGTGCTCTCTTCTGTGTACCGCTCACACTTCTCTCTATCACTTTGTTTCTTTTTCCCTCCTCTCTCTCTCTCTACTCTCTCTCTCTCTACTTTGTTTCTCTCTCTCTCTCTCTCTGCTTTGTTTTTTTCTCTCTCTCTCTCTCTCTCTCTCTCTCTCTCTCTCTCTCTCTCTCTCTCTCTCTCTCTCTCTCTCTCTCTCTCTCTCTCTCCTCTCTCCTCTCTCCTCTCTCCTCTCTCTTCGCCTCTCTGTAGCAACATCCAATTTGAAGTGATTGTGATCGACGACAACAGCCCCGACGGAACATTAGAAGTTGCAAAGTCACTGCAAAAGTCGTATGGCTCCGATAGAATTGTACGTTGACGTCCATGTAAAAAGGTCGGTTTTCTCATTCTCTTTCTCTTCCCTCCACACTGATTAGCTGCTGCGCCCTCGAGCTGGTAAGCTCGGTCTTGGTACAGCATATGTGCATGGAATGCAGCATGCAACAGGGAACTTTATTATCATCATGGACGCAGACATGTCACATCATGTAAACAACCATGCGAATCATCCATTGTCGCTCACCATGCACCATCTATCACTCTAGCCGAAATTTATCCCTGAGTTTATTCGACGACAACGTGCAGGTGACTGTGATATTGTCACGGGCACACGCTACGCCGGCAATGGCGGTGTCTACGGCTGGGATTTGAAGCGAAAAGTCATCAGGTGAGTGTAGACGTGTTTTTTTTTTTTTTTTTTTTTTTTTTTTTTTTTTGTTTCACTCCTGTCACTCACTCTTTCCTTATAGTCGGGGCGCCAACTTCTTGACTCAACTGTTCCTCCAGCCGGGGGTTAGTGATGCCACGGGCAGTTTCCGGTAAAGAAATTGAAATAAAAACACGAACCCAGTACAAGTTATTTATATTACGAATGAATTTGTGTATGCAGATTGTACAAGCGCGACACTCTCCGCCAACTCATGGATGTGTGTGTTTCAAAAGGTATAGCGCACATGCAAGAAGAGCCATCACTTTGGAACCCACTATTTGTCACACGCAATTGTATTCATTTGCACTCAATCTCATCCGCACAATTTACATTTTCAGGGTATGTGTTCCAGATGGAGATGGTAGTGCGTGCGCGCGCATTGGGCAAACGCGTCGCCGAAGTGCCTATCTCGTTCGTCGACCGACAGTATGGCGAGTCCAAGCTGGGCGGGGAAGAGGTTCTCGCCTTTGCTATGGGCATGTGGCATCTCTTTGTGAACTTGTGATTTTATTGTTTTGTTTAATTAATTTTTCTTTTTCCTTTTTACTTCTCTCTCTTATTCTCTCATTCTACTGGAGAGCGACTTGTTCCGTGCGTGAGACAATCGCGTCCATGTCGATCGTATTGCTCTTGCTCCCCTGGCGCACAGTGCGCACAAGAGCCGCAGTGACACGGCGCTTGCGGTTAATCATCGCCATGGCCGTCGACACAGGCACTGCTGGCTGATAGGCTCTCTCACTCAGTTCAGGTGCAACTTCAAACTCCTCCGTGTCCGCACTTCCATCGCCATACCCGTCATCATCATCATCATCGTCATCAGTAGCAGCAACAACCTTGGTCTCATCTTCTTCATCATCGCTGTCGTCGTCGTCGCTGTCGGTGCTGCTGCTTTTTTCTTGCACCTTGTCCCAGTCGTCGCTCTCGGACTCCACCATTACCCACTCCGTGCTTGCATTTCGCTCTCGCTTCTGCCGCTCGGCTCCTGCCATTCGAGACGACACTTTCTTGTCCGACTTTCTTAGCGAAGCCGACTGTGGAGCCATTTGCGGCGACACCTGTGGTGCCATCTGCGGTGCCATCTGCGGTGCCATCTGTGGGGCCGTCTGCGGCGCCATCTGTGGTGACACCTGTGGGGCCGTCTGTGGTGACACCTGTGGGGCCGTCTGTGGGGCCGCCGCCGGTGCTGCTGTGTTGGTTTGCTTTGCCTGTTTGGTAAGAGGTGCATTCATCTGCAAAAGAGTGCGCCTCTTCGGAGCTTCGGGGGCCGCTGCCACGAACTGCTGCTGCTGCTGAGGAGCTGGCGGAGGTGCAGACTGGGGAGGCACACCTTTGGGAACCACTATACTCTTCTTCTTCGACATGGAAGCGGGCCTCGCCGCGGTGAGCCCCCCTCCACCAACTCTACTCATCGCAGAAGCATCGGACGCGGGCTGTCCAACAACGCGGCGATGTCGTTGTGAACCTCTACCTCCACTCTGCGGGATCCCAGAAACGGACGGATATGGGCTGATGGGGGAAGGAGAGGCGCTGACATCGCGCGACGCATAGTAGACCCCTGTCGGCGCTGCAGCAGCAGGTGTAGTAGTAGTAGTAGTAGTAGTAGTGGTGGTGGTGGTGGTGGCGCTGCTAGAGTTAGTCGTGGAAGGGATGAGGTTGCTGCCTCGGTCCTCGCGGTTCCCATAGCTCTGTGAAGTTGATGCCATGGGGCCAGAAAGGTCGAGCAGATCGTTGTAGTCGTCCATGAGCGCCTCGCCGCGAGTGACGATATCTACATTGATCCTTTGCCTCTGCGCCCACGATTCCTGCTGCCCGTTGTCCCCTGACGGTGGTTCGTCGGCCATCAATTCGTCGATCAGATCCATGTCAATGGGTACGGCCAGGGCGTTGGGCACGACGATCGCCGTGAAGTCGGACAGGTCGGCGCTGTCAAAGCCATACTCCATCAGGTCTACATCGTCGATATTGTCGTTGTGGAGTGCGCTGAAGAACTCGTCGTATTTGCGTTTGTTTTGCGTTCGTTGCGCTGATTGTGGTTCGTGCGGTTGCTCGCCGTTCTCCGGCACCACTTGCGCGTCCATCACTTCTGGAATCCGCACATCGTCAAAGCCAAGGACTGAGCGTATCATCATGTCCAACTCAGGGTCGAGTGTGAGCTCGACGGGCGCTGGGTCTGGTGTGGTGAAGGCCGACAAGGGTGGCGTGTACTTTTGTCGTCGCTTTGCCGGTGGCGCTTCGGTGCCATCGCCTGCCGGCAATCTGTCAATGGTCGCCAACAGCGCCGTGCTTGTGTCGGGGGAAACACCAAACTCTTGAAGGTTGCGTCGTGTGAGCGCCAGTAAGACAAGACCAGTCACATTGTGGTTGATCAGCGCCTCTGCTGAGTCGTCGTCCAGTCGAAACGGTTCCCCTCGCAAATTCTGCAAAACAAGAGCACAATGAGCAAGCAAGTACATGTACATTCCCAGCAGGGCACAAGGAAATGCGGTACAAGCGCGGTCCGCAGTGAGTTTTCCAACACACAGAATTCCGCCAAGAAACCCAAAAAACCCCCCCCCCCCCTTAAAAAAAAAAAAAACACCGCAGTGTGCCCAACTAAAGCATGCTTGTCCTCTCTCGACGATTCGAATCGTCAGCGTACCGGCTTAATGTTCCTCACGGTCCACTCGGCGACCTGGACGCGGGTCCAGTGGCCCACAGAGCGACAGTGTTTGCCCAGGTCGGGTTTGCGCTCGAAGCGCGAACGACACACAGTGCACACATGGCGCATCGTGGGGGCGTGCAGGGCCACGTGCGAGTTGAGGTTGTCCTTGTACTTGCCGACGTACGAGCAGGTGCCCCAGCGGCACTGCCACTGGTACTGCTTGTAGTCGGGGTGCTTCTTGCCCGGGATGTGCTGCAGCACATGCTCCTTCAGCTCCTCTGCCGTCTCGAATTGCGCCGTGCACGCGCCCCATGCACATGCTCTTGACATCGTAAGGAAAAAATTAATGTTATTTTATTCGTTTTTCGGATAAGTAATAATCGGAATGACAGGCGTAATATAACTCAAAAGAAATCCACACGACTCTGCCGCTGATCAAGAAGATTCAGAGTGGCAGTCGCATGTTCAAAATGACGCGTCCACAAAGTGCCGTTAACTTGGCGCGCAGGACCCAAAGGCTCGCCGAGCGGTCGGGTGAGCTCGGGGTACCAGGGCCAAGGGCCCGAGCACGAGTCGGGCGTGTCGGGGCACGGAAGCGCCCCACTCGTGTCCGTGTACCAGTACTCGTACGCCATAAAGACATTTCGCTCGGCCAGGATGAGATACGACGCAAGGGCATTGGGAAAAAGCTCAACGAGAGCTTGGCGACGGGCGGCGTGCGTCGGAGGCGACGTGCCAAAGGACGCGGGCCACGAAGGCCCCAACGAGCTAATAGGCTGCACCATGGGCCCCGGCCAGGTCGATACAACCACAGAGATGTTGGTGGGACGCGATGCGACGACGTTTTGAATGATGTGAATGAGTTCGTTGACGCGCGTCACGTTGAGCAGTCCGCTGGGTAGCACACACTCAAAGACGGCAAAGTGCTCGACCATCACACCATGCATAAAGGACAGCGTCGGCAAGTTGTGGTCGTGCGACTGTGGGTACATGTTGATGCCATTGCCCACAACAACACCACTGTTCTGATGCGCAAACAGCGTCTGCAGCTCCTGCACCATGTCGTGCCAGGCGGCGACAAGGCGCTCACAGCGCGCGCTCGATATGTTCGCCGGACAGTTGTCGCTGAATCCGTCGGCAAGCGTGCCGTCAATCAAGTCGGCCAGCGGCAGATCCCCGTGGGTTCCATTCAGCGGCACCGAGACCCACCACTGCCGCGCCGCCTCAACCGTCGGATCGATGATGTTCACGTCGTTTTCCACCACAGGATTGCCATTGTCATCGAGCAGATGCCACTCGGGGTGGTTTGCGTACTCGTCGTGCGCAGCGTAGCAGTGCAGTCCTGTTAGCGTGCCCAGAAGTAAACACACAAGCCAAACCTTCCTCTCTCCCACTCACTCTCAGACCTTGCTGACGCACGCCCCAGTAAAAGATCACCTTCAACTTGGGATTGGTGTTCTTCAGGCGACGCGCAATGCCCCAGTTGGCTGCTTCGGTCGTGAGCCCCGCAGAGGCGCCCGTGCACTTCTCCAGCGACACAACCGCATAGTGCGTCGCCAGGAAGTCGATTTGCTGGTCTGTGTACCCGTTAGGAGCCCGCAAATCAATAAACTGCCCGCCAGCTGCCGTGGTCCAGTCGTGCTGCCAATTGTGCTGGGCGCTGGCAAGACCAATCAGCAGGGACAGAAGCACAGCAACCATCAAAATAATATAATAATTACTCCTCGTATTCATTATTGTAAAATTTCATTGTAAATAAAATAAATAAAATAAATACAAAATCGAGAGCTGTACTCAATGTCAAAACAAAACTATATACAAAACTGTATGTATATAAAAATAATAATAATTTTTACTTTTGACGAAAGCGCCAATCAACAACTTAAACGATTCTTACAAGAATCCTGGATCCTTGCTAGACGCTAGTAACTACCACTCTACATCATCGCACAATGCATATATCATCATGTACAACTTTTTTAAAAAAAAATGATACTAAAAGCCACTTCACTCATCAAACATCCGCTCTCACGCGACTCCATCTCACAGCAAATTTCTTCATGCGCACTGTGGCAACGACAGCTCGGGCGGCAGCAAGGAACCTGCCACGCGCACGCTCGCGTCGCTTGGCCGGCGTGCCCCCACGCGCCTGTTGCTCGTCAAGGCCGAGACGCGCAATATAGGCAAGCGTCGCCTGCTCGCCCGCCTCAAACCCACCCAAAAGCATCACCAAGTAGGTCTTTTGGTAGGCGAGCGAACGACGGAAAGTCTCGGTACGTGCCAACCGCGCTTGCAACTGTCGTGCGCGCGTGCGCTCACGCTCCCCATCGCGTGCCACCTTCGCCAAGGTTGACGCCGCACCAATGTCCGCTTCGGCGCGTGACGCAAGCTCCTCGTGTTGCTGCTGCAGTGCCTTGCGTTCCTCTTGCAATGCAGCACGGTCGCGTCGTAGCCGATCGGCCTCATCGCGCAGTCGCTCGTTGTCCTGCGTCGCGGCCACCGACGAGCGCATTTGGTCCTCAACGTCGTTCTGCATGCGCTGCACTTGACGTCGCAGTGCCGCCTGCTCCGCCGCATGCTCATCCTCGGCCGCCTCCGCCTGCTCCTTCGCCTGCTGCACCTTGGTCACGAGTCGCGCCTTCTCGCGCTGCAGTCGATCCGCAGCCGCCTCAATGTCTCGCACGTGTGCCACAAGCGCCTTGCGCTCGCGCTCCAGCTCGCCAATGCGCTCGTGCTCACGACGCTGTGCAACCGCTGTCTGCTCCATCTCGTCGCCCAGTTGCTGCTGCGCCCGTCGCGCTCGCGCCTTCTCGTCCATCTCTTGCTCCAATTCCGCACGTAGCGCGTCCTCTTGGTGTCCCGCCGTCTCCAGTGCCTCCTCCAGCTCGTGCACATGCGCCAACAGTGCACCTCGCTCTTGCTCCAGCTCACTCACCCGTCCCTCCAACGCACGCAACTCCCCTTCGTACGCCTGGGCGGTCGCCCCCAACTCGTGTGCACGTGCGCGCAACTCATCATTTGCCTCTCGTTGCGCTCCAAGCTCGGCCGTCATCGCACGCAGTTCCAACTGCGACTCACGATCCGCATCCTCCAACTCCGTCAGCTGCTCAATGAGCTCGTGCTGCTCGCGCTCCATCTGTGCCAGACGCGCCCGATCCTCGCGACGCTGTGCCGACGCCTCCTTCAACTGGCCATCGAGTGCGCGTGCCTTTCGCTCCGCCTCTTCGAGTGTTTCCTTGGCAGCACGTACCTGCTCTGCTGTCGCGGCAGCCACCGCCTTTCCCTCGCCTCGCTCCCGCAACTGTGCATTTTCACGCACAAGGTCCTCAAGACGCTGCATCTGTTCCTGTTGCGCTCGCACAGCCGCACGAAGTTCGCTGTGGGCCGCTGGCGACTCGTGCGGGTGCGTCGCAGCAGGCACTGCTGCTGCCACATCACTCGGTGCACTCGGCTCTTGCTCGGCCAGCATGGCACGAATCGCTTCTGTCTCGTTCGCCATGCTCTCACGTTCGAGATCCCACAGCTGTTGCAGTCGCTGTGTTTGCTCCTGCTGGTGCTGGAGCTCACGCTGCTGCGTCGCCGCCTTCTCCTGCTCGCGCGCCAATTGCTGCTCCAACTCATCAAGTTGGTCGCGTGCCTGACGCGCTGCCTCCGCCGCTTGCACTGTCTGGGTGTCGCGCTCACGCTCCCGATCCGCCTCGGCTGTGGCACGCTCGTGGGCCGCTTGGGCCTCTGCACGCACCAACGCATTGCGCAGTTCGGCAATTTCGCGCTCGAGTCCCTCCTTCTCGGTCTCCCAACGTGCCTGCAACGAGTCTCGACGATTGCGCAGTGCCTGCAGCTCGTTCATCTGATCACGCATCTGCGCCACGGCATCCTTCACCTGGCCCATCGCGTCGGTGTCACCCTGACGTGCTACACGTGCCAGAGTCTGCTGCTGCGTCTGTACATTCTTCGCAAGCTCATGTGTCGCCGTACACGTCTCTTCGAGATCCCGCATACGTGCAGCCGCCGCATTCAGTGCCTCGGCATCGTCGTCAAACGCGCTCGCATCCGCTTCGTCTTCCACCTGCGCCAGCAACAGCTGCACAGCGTCCGGCAAGTCGGCCGTGTCCGCCTCGCCATACAGACGACGCTGCTCGCGAATCACCTCCTCCTGCACCTGGCCCACCTCTGTCAGGGCACGCTGCTGTGCGGCAATGGTTGAGCGTGCACGGTTCAATTCCTCCTCAAGGTCGCGCAGTCGATCGCGCCATCGTTTGCCATCACCAAACGCTCCCAGCTCCTCGCCAGGCGCAGTCGCTGCAGCCGCTGCCGCCGCTGCCGACGAGACGGCCACGAGAGCCGCGTCGAGTCGCTCGCTCTCGCCAATGGCACGCAAGAGTCGCTCGCTCGTGGGTCGACCTGGAGACGACATTGACGACATGTCGAGAGTCGCTTCACGTAGTGCGTCACGCTCGGCCCGCAGATGCTCCGTCAACGTGCGCACACTTGTCAGTTCTTCAGAGAGCTCGTATACACGCTCACTCGTGCGCTCTGCTTGTGCCCCCGCCTCCGCCATTGCTCGCTCCAAACGTTGCTCCGCCGCCTGTTGACCGTCGTGAGCATCGCGTGCCTCCTCCATCGCTCGACGCAATGACTCCTCACGCTGTTCCAGCGCATGCTGCGCGCCCATCTCCACAGTGGCAATACGTTCGGCGTGTACCGCCGCCATGCGTGCCTGAGCCGCCTTGGTTGCCTCGTGGTCGTCGTGTGCAGCCGCCAGCTCGCGCTCACCCTCGGCCAGACGCTCCGCAAGTTCGGCCAGACGCTCCTCAAAGCTCTCGCGTTCGCAAGACCACTCTTCTTGAGCTTCAGCAAGCTCACGCTGTGCATCCGCCAGTGCTTGCCGCAGTGTGGACACAGCGAGCGCCTCCTGACCCAATCGCTCCGACTCTGCCGCACGCAGCAACTGATCGAGTGTGTTCACTCGCTCCTGCAGTCGCTCCCTCTCCGCCTCAGCGTGCGCAAGCGCCGACTTCACATCCGTCAACTGTCGTTCAAGGTCCAGTTGCGTCTGCTCAGCGTCGCGCCCTTGCTCGTCAAGGGCTGTCTGCAGACGTTTACACTCCTCCATGGCCATGGCGAGGTCGTTGAGCGCATCGTTGCGTTGCTCCTCGACACCCTCAATGGCCAGGGCGTGTTCCTCCTCGGCCGCAATTGCCTCCTCCTCGAGCGCCGCAATGCGTTCCTTGACTCGATCAAACTCACCGCCGCGCGCCTCGTGTACATCTGCCACACTCTGTCGCAAATGATCCGCATCCATGTCACGCTCACCCAGTTCGCGGTCACGCGCCTCAATCTCGGCACGCCATCGCTTGCGCACTTGCTCCAACATCTCTTCGCGTTCCTCAAGCATCATCTCGAGCTCTTGCACTCTTCCTGCGTCAGCCGCTGAGTTGGTACGCAGCGATGCCGCTTCGGCACGGATGCGTTTGCGCGCCTCACGCTCCTGCTGCAACTGTTCGTCCAACTGCGTCACTTGATCTTGGGCCGAAGCGAGATCGCGACTTAGACGTGCGTACTGCTTCTCCTTGATGTCCAGCGCCTCCTCGAGGTCCGTCACACGGTCCTTATCCGCCTCGACCTCGCGTTGCGACTGCGACAACGAGCTGTCGCGCTCCGCTCGAAGACGCTCAAGTTGTGCCTTGACACGTCGCACCTGCTCGCGCTCCGCCACCGCCTCGGACTCGGCAATGGCATGCTGTGCCCGTTCTGCTTCAAGGGCCACCTGGAGATCTTCGATGCGACGGTCTGCGTCCGCCCCGTTGCGCGTCGCCTTTGCATGTGCACCGACTTCGCGCTGAAGTGTCTCATCCATCGCAGCAATATCCTCATTGGCCCGACGGAGTTCCGCCTCGCGTTGCGCCAAGTCGCGTCGTGCTCCCTCGAGTGCCTCGCGCAACGCCTTGATCTCGCCCAGCAGCCGCTCTGCCTCTTGCGACGCCAAGTCCTGCTCGAGCTTGCTTGCCTCAATGGAGGCCACAGCAACTGCCTCACCGCGTGCCACGCCCGCCAGCTTCTCACGTAACTCGTCTTGTTCCGCCTCCGACACGCGTAATTTTTCGCGGGCCGCTTCGAGGCTGTCGTTGACGCGAGCCAGTTCATCCTCGAGTTGTCGCTTGAGCTCGTCAAGCGCAACGGCCGCCTCACCACGCACCCGATCCGCATCGCGATCCTTGTCCGCAAGTGCCTTGTCGGCGACCCGCTGGGCCTCCTCGAGTGCTGCTGCGTGCTTGTCGTGTACCGTGTTGAGCGCCAACTGGAAGCGGTCGCGTTCGGCGCCCGCCACGTCGGCGCGCATCTCGGCGTCGGCCAGTTGCTTGCGCATGGTTTCCTCGGCCTCCTGCGCAGCCGACACTTGGTCACGCGCGTGCGCCAGAGCATCAACCATGACAAGCTCGGCCTCCTGCAGCTCTTTGAGTCGTTGCTCTTCGCGTTCGCGCTCCGCATCGCTTTGTGTCTCTTCAAACTGAGTAAACAGCTGTACACGCGCTCCCTCGGACTCCTTGAGCGAAATGCGAACTGTCGCCAAGTCGTCGCGCACGCCCGCAAGCGCGCCGTCAGCCGTGTCGCGCGCCATCACCGACTCTTGAGCCGCACGCGCTACACGCTGCGACATGTGTGTGGCACGTTCGCGTTCCGCCTCCAGTTTGCGCGACAAATCCACGAGGTCCTCTTTGCTGCGCACCAATTCCTGTTGAGTCTCGCCCCGTTGTTCCTCAGCGGTCGCAAGCTGCTTCTCAAGTTCAGCAATACGTTGCTGGTGCGCCTCCACCTGCTCATCAAGGCCATCCAATTCGAGCTTCGTCGCGTCGGCGCGTGTCTTGGCCTGGTCCAGCTCGGCCAGGCGCTCCTTGGCCGCCGCACTGTGTGCACCGTCTTCGTTGCGCAGACGCTCGCGCAGTCGTTCCATCTCGGTGTCGACAGCCTCGCGGTCCGCAACCAGCCCCTGCACCTGATCTTCGGCCACCTTCAGCGCATGAGTAAGACTCGCCACGTTTGCCTCAAGTTGCTCGCGCGTCTGCTGCTCGCGCTCCGCCTCGGCCGTGAGCTGCTGCACCGAGTTGCGTTCAGCGTCGAGTTGCGAGCGCAGCGTGTCAATGTCATCCGTAGCCCGTTCGTGCTCGCGTATCGCGTCGGCAACCGACTGCGACAGACGATCGACTTCCTCCTCGAGGTCGGCACACCGTTTCACCAGCTCCGCCTTGTCCGCCACAAGCTGCTCCACCCGATCAAAGTTTTCCATAGACGTCGACGTGAGCTGTCGCTCGACCGTCTTGTGTGACGCATCCAAGTCAGCGAGCTTCTCGCGCATCGTGCCCACGTCAAGCGTCTGCTGACTGTGTGCAAGACGCACCTCAGCAAGCTCTGTCTCAATCACATCACTGCGCTCGACGGCCGCCGTCAGCTGCTGCTTGGCCTCGGCCAGCTGCTTGTAGCAGTCGGAGCACGCACTGTCGGCTCGCGCCTTCTCGGCGCGCAGCTGCTGAGCAACATCCGCCTGTTCAGCAAGCTCGTGTGCCTGATCGGCAAGGCGCTGTTCGAGCTGTGTCGCCGTGAGATCGCGTGTGGTAGCGAGTGTCTCCAGTTCCGTCTCGAGTTGAGCAACGCGCGCACGCAACCCATCCGACTGCTGCTTCATGTCGTCAACCTCCTGCGCCATGACCGTGGCGTCTTCGGCCTCCTCGGTCGCCGCGCGCTTTGCCTCAATCAGCTCAAGAGCCAGTGTCCCATAGCGTGCTTGCAGACTCGCGTGTTCCTGCTGGAGTGTTTCGCGCTCGAGTGTGAGCGACTCGATGCGCTCATGAGCATCGCCAGTGTCGTCTTCGGCATCATCGAGTCGCTCGGCAACGTCGCCGTGCGACTCGCGAATATGTTGCAATTCCTCCTGCAGTTCGTCGCGCTCCTCACTTGCACGCGTCAGATCCGTCTGCATCTGCTCGGCGTACTCGGACGACGCCTGGAGAGCCCGTTCAAGCTGTACGCGCTCCTCCTCGGCATCGTCGAGTTGCTCACGCGCCTCATCCCGCTCTCGTCGCATCACCTCAACGCGTTCCTGCAACTTCTCAATGCTCTCGTCAAGCACGCCACGTACTGCCGTAATTGCCTCGCCCTGTTTCGTCTGCTCGTCAAGCTGCTCACGCGCCTCCTCCAGTGCCTCCTGCGCCTTCTTGAGCTCCTCTTCGAGTTCGTCGATGCGCGCCTTGTACAGTGACTCGTTGGCAAGCATGGCGTCGCGTTCGTCGCGCGCCGCCTCAAACTGGTCCGATGTGCGACGTGCAAGCTTCTCCTTGTCACGCAAGGACTGATTAGTTTCTTCGAGGTCACGAATGAGCGCACGGCTCTCCTCCTCGTCCGTGCGCAGCGAGAGCACAGTGCCCTGCAGTTCAAGAATGGTCTCGTCGCGGTCCGCCAACTCTGCTGCGAGTTCGTCGACGCGCGTCTGAGCAGCGGCCGCGTCGCCTCGCTCCGATCGGTTCAGCACATCGTCGCGCTGGGCCACCTGAATCTCGAGTTCGGAAACGCGTCGCTTGTGCTGTGCAACCACGTCGTCTGCGTCGTCCAGCTCCATCTGCAGTCGACGCACATCGTCCAGTGCCTGCTCCAGCTCCTCCTTGACCGCGCCAATGTCAGCCTTGGACGCTGCTCGCGACTGCTCCAGCTCCTCCTTGACCGCGCCAATGTCAGCCTTGGACGCTGCTCGCGACTGCTCCAGTTCGTCACGTAGTTGTGCAAGCTGATTGGCCTGCGAGGCATTTTCTTCGCTGAGAAAGTCGATGCGCGTCTTCTGATCCTGATGAATTGCCCCATAGTGCTTCTGAAGCTCCTCCATTTCTGCATTGGCAAGGTCCAGTTCGTTGTTCTTGATCACCTCCACGTGTGTCTCGAGTACCTCCACGTGTGCCTCGAGTTCGAGACGCTTGTCGCGCTCCTGACGATACAGCGACGATGTGCGCTTTGCCTTGATCTCCTCCAACTTGGATTCGACCACTTGCAGTGCCTGCTCCAGCTGAGCCTTCTCGGCGCTCATGGTCTTCGAGTCGGCCGCGTGCGCACGAATCACCTCGCTAAATCGGCGATGCCACAGCTCGGCGTCGGCGCTCGCCAGATCTAGCTCCATGTCCTTGAGCACCTCGGTGTGTTTTTTGAGCTTGCGCACGTCGTTGAGATACGAGTGGTTCTTGGCGACTGTGTTGCGCAGCGCACTGGCAAGGTCGTCCACCAACGACTGCGACGGAGGGGCCCCTGTCGAGACGCGTTGCAGCAGCGCCTCCACGTTGCAAGTGCGGTCGCTGCTGCTGCTGCTGCTGCTGCTGTTGCTGCCGTTGTTGTCGGTGTTGTTGTTGAGGGCAGCAGTCGCAGCGGCCGCTTGACGACGGGCGTGCGAGGCTGCAGCGGCAGCAACGGCAGCCGGCGGGGGAACGCCGCCCTGGTACTCAGCAGACTCGCTGACGTCGCTGAGAAGCGAGTCGTTCGGGCGCGGCCCCGAGCCAGAGCCGGGACTGAGCAGCTTAGCGAGCTGTGCAGCGGACAGTTGCGAATCAACGCCCGGCAGGCCCGGAAGACGCCGGGAAGCACTGGCGTCGCTGGGCACACGCGACAACGGCTCGCCGTCGGCCCCGCTGCCGTCGTCGTCGTCGTCGTCCTCAAACGGATCGTCTGCGTACATCGGCAACGAACTCGCGCTGTCAACGGCGCTCACTGCAAACTCCTCTTCTGTGCCGATCTCCGACGCCGCCGCACTCCCATCCATTTCCTTTCGAACTCGCGGGTGTTTCTGCGACGATGCGTTGCTGCTCGCTTGGCTATTCTCTTCCGAGTCCTTCAAAAGAAAAAAAGAAGATTTTTTTGAAAAAAAAGTAAAAGTGTGTCAAACTGAAAATCCGAAACGTTGAACAGACTTCAGAAGAGTATCGGGCGGGAGTCAAGCCAAAAGAGAATGATATGGTGGTTGTGGTGGCCACAGGGGTCTGATCAGCGCCAGAGGGCCAAAACCAGACAGTCTCAAGAGTGTTCCGTTTTTTCTTCATTTTTTGAATTTTTTTTTGACAGGTACATAACAATTTTGGTTTTTTTTCTTCTATTTACCATCGTTCTTGGATCCGAAGAGTAAAGAGCGTACCAACTATACCGGCGAGAAGCACGAAAAAGGACAAAAAAAGTTATATTTTGACTTTTAGTTTTTACGTTTCAGGAATAAATAATAATCACATAATCTTTCTGTTACATTCGTTTGGAATTTTGGAATTTGTATAATTGTAAATTTTTAACACGCTCTTCGTTCTTGCTAACACTACCACCACTTCTCTTTTGAGACGGTACGTGGCAACGCTGCATGATGCATTCTGTTGTTGTATATTCATTTGTACATTCTGTTTTGGTTTGAACCATTTCTTCATCTGCTGCGACTTCTTGTGCAACGGCCGCATGGTCGACATGCGAATAGACACGCCACATGATTCGTTGACGATTGGAGCGGTGGCCGTGCAACTGTATCTTTTTCAGTTGTGCGAGTTCAAATCCCCAAAAATTTGAAAAAAAAAAAACGGTCTGTCTGTTTGCGAAATACTTCGTGTTGACGCAACGCATTGTTGCACGCACTTGGCCTTTGCGGTAGTCTTTGGAGCGGTGTGTGTTCTGACTAGGCTGGTGTAGAACTGCTCGTTTACAAGTCTGCATGGCCACTGTGTGCGTTCAACAAGGAATCATGACAACGCCCGACTTGCTTGATCGCCGAGATTCCGTCGATTCGCTGTACACGACGCGCTCTGGCCGGCGGCATCTGTCGCGGTCGTCCACAAGCACCCGTGGCGAAGACGGAAGCAGCGGCGACGACGACGACGGGCTCGAAACGGGAGGTACGGTGGGATGTGACGGTGCGAGATGATGTCGCGTGAAACACACTGTTGTGCAGCAACCATCATCCCCGAGAGCGTCGTCCGCGAACGACTCAATGCTCTCTGCGAGCGGGCCCAAGCGTCGTTTCCCGCCATGGAGACGAATAAGGTCTATGAGGTACTCTCATTGTTTTGCTTCTTTTTTTTTTGAATTTTTCATTTGCTCCCTTTCACTTCTTATGCGTCTCTCTTATCGCAGGTGACTCACTGGATCGATTTTCCTGTTCAACTTGTACTGTCAGACATTCATGGAACGCCGCAGTTTTATCTGTCGACTCGTTCAATTGGTATGTTACACATTTGTATGACAGAATGTTTCAGTTTGTTTGTTGTTCATTTATTATTAGTTTATTATTATTATTAATGTTTTTATACTGTAGGCGAATTTGTGTTGAATTTGCTCAATGCGAGTATGAGTGTGAAAACAAACATTACGACGACAATTGTGCGAAAGTTCAAAGCATACAATCCCGGTACAAGCACACGGGAGCACGAGACAGAATGAACTCATAGTATGGTGTTAAAACCAATAGATGTGTATCGCTATGGACTGTTGGTGAAGACGGTGGGACAGAAACCAGAAAAGAGCTATGTGGTACAGCTCATTCCGAGACAGCAAGAGCAACCGCAAGGGGCAGGGAAGGTAAAATGAAGAAGTGTGGCACACAGAAAGAACGAGAGATAATATATTGACGGCTTTCTTTTTATGGGTTGGTAGGGACGCGGATCGCACAGTAACTCGCGAGGGACATCGTACTATTGGGCACTTTCGCATGTGCTGTCTATTGTGAACCCGCTGATCAACACAATCCAGAAGAGCAAAGCGTTTCGAGACATTACGTATGGCGGAACGGGACGTGCTGGAGGGACTGGAGAGGCAGGAGCATACACGGAAGAGGACGAGGTAGAGGCCGTTATGGGAGGCCGCACGACAACAAGTCTGCGGGGCGGCAGTGCAGCCGCAAGGGGAAAGGACCTGCGGCGCAGTGCTCAGTCGCGCCATCATGCCAGCAAGACGGTGCACTCGCCGCCTCTCTCACCACGCCCCACCAACACAAGCACCTCTACTACTGTCACCACCATGCCACATCATCATCACACCATTCCCCTCTCACCTGTTGCACAAGTACCCCAGATCACCCGTCTGCTCCCCACCACCACCGCCAAGATGACCAGTCCCGTCCCGTCCCCCATCAAACCCGCCTACTACCAGCCTCAACCATCGTCGCCCTCCACCTCCTCCGACGACCACTACTATCACAGACCCGAGCCCCGCTATGACCCCTTGCTTGTCATGGCCTCGCACGCAGCAGCACAAGCGCAACAAGGTACGACAAAAAGAGTGAAACATACGAGGCTCATGTGATCTGCTCACTGTAGACATGACAGTGCCCACGGACGCAAGCTCAGCTGCCGACGACAGCATGGACTGCCGTTCCAGCGCCTCTCCACTGGAGCCTCCTCGCTCCGCCATCTCGTACACCGCTCTTCCATCGTCCTTTGCCACCGACCTTGCGCCTCCTCCTACGACTCCCCATCACATTGACGATCTGCGCGCGAGCATTGCTCTCAAACGCAAGCGCATCGAGGCGTACAACAATGCGCTTGTGGGTCTTGTCTTTGAGGTGGCCGAGGAAGAACGTCTTCTCCAGTCTCTTGAGAGTGTCTCTCTGGACCCCTGAACATTTTTTATCGTTTTTTATACTTATCTTTTGGACGGAAGCAAAATGAGCTCAACTTAAAATACAACAGAATTAATTTTTATTTATTACATCTTGGCAAATGCAAATGCGAGGGTCATATTGCAATTTACGAATGGGAATAAAGGAGAAGGAACTGAGTATGAGTTATTCGGAGGATTGAGCGCGATTTGAAAGGTTGGAAAGACGACGAACGGCGTCGAGAGAATTTTCGGTCCACTTTGTACTCGAGTGTGAATCGCCAAAAGCGCGCTTGTAAATGAACAGCGCACGATTAAAGAACTCAAGAGCACGACTGTAGTCTCCTTGTGCCTCAAACACACCAGCCATGTTGTTCAATGTC
>CALSCP010000904.1:152018-170896 GCA_943704425.1 Ministeria vibrans ATCC 50519 | reverse complement strand
TTTTTTTTTTTTTTTTTTTTTTTTTTTGTGTGTGTGTGTGTGTGTGTGTATTGCAGCTACCGCGGACAACTTGACGACGCGTGCGCTCTGGAGGAGTGGCCCGTGGCTGTGTTTCCTCTGTCGGGCCAGGTACTTATTGAAAACGGCCTGCCACCTTCCCCCTTGGTCAGCCAGACACTTCAGCAGCTCTATGCAGTCTGGTGCAACTCCTTTTTCACACTGACTCAGGCCGATCTGATTGCCCATCCCATCATGGCCGAGGCCATTGTGATTGCGGCATCCATGCCGGCGCCCAAGAAGAAGAGAAAGGACAAGGGCACGAGAGGTGTACAACAATAAACCATAATACTTGTTATTAATAATAGTACAATGCATTGGCGCTCATACACACACACACACACACACACACACACACACACACACACACAGGTTCATGGGCGAGATCCACTCGAGGCGTGTGTTGCCCAACCAATCTCCAGCTATGTGAAGTGAGTTTGCTCAGACCTCAGCTTTCACTTTGCATATTATTAATATAGATTGATCAACATAATAATTATAAGTTTTTAACTCATTACTCACTTGACACTTAGTCATTTTTTTCTTAAATGAGCGAACGACCGCAAAGCTCGGTAAGCGTCGCATCGGTGTCGGGCGTGGCGGAAGTGAACCCATTTGACGAGGAGATCGACGAGGCGGACGAGTCTGATCTGGCACCCCCGCCATTCGCCGTCTCCGAGGCCCCCGCGGCAGAAGACGCTGCTCCAACGACTCCCACAGGTCTTGACGATGACACAGGTATAGCATTGGTCAGTTCTGCGTTGTATTATGAAAAAAAAAAAAAAAAAATCATAATACAAAACTTATTTTTGTTTTGTAGATCCTCTCGCGTCCATACTTGATGAATCGACGTCCTCTGCACCCGATGAGGTTGCTGGACGACTTGAACTGTCGAGCGAGGCGCAATCGCCGGCGACGCCCGCCCAGTCGTCTCTGACGGCAGCGCTTCAGCGAAAGGGTCCGCCCGTCGGCCCTACGTCGTCTCCCCTTCCCCTTCCCGCGTCCGCCACGCCGCCCCGCCCCGACGTCGCCGTCGCTCAGGCATTTCGAGAGTTTGGCTCGCTGTTTACCGACTCGTTTGCCTCGCTGCGGGCCAAGGCGGACAGCGAAGCAGCCAGTCAAGTGGCGCAGTACGCGACGGAGCGACGCAATCTCATGCAGATGTTCAAGCTGGCCATTAAACGCCTCATTGAGTCGACTGCCGGTCGAGGGCAGCCCGTCGACGATCGCAACATGCTTGTCAGTCAGTTCTTTGTGGTGCTCGAGCTTGTGCTGAAGCACGGCAACAAAGGACGCAAAATTGTGTTGCAGCCGAAAAAGGAGTTGTTTGGGCCGCTTGAGGCGCTCGAGAAGTACTCGGCAGAGGCGGCGGCGACCGCTGCAAACGTGCGTGCGATTCCTACAGTACGCACGGCACTGGGCCGCGGTCGTGCGTGGATTCGTCTGGCGCTCATGGGCAAACAACTGTCCGAGTTTGTGCGTGCGTTAGGGACCACGGGCATTGTGCGCGACTGGTACGAGCCATGGGCGCTGTTGCGCAGCGAAGACGGCCACGTGATTTCCGGCATGCTCATGGGCCTTAACACAATCGACTTCAACCTGGTGCTCAAGGGCGACAACCTCGATAACATGTCGGACGTTGTCGACATGAGTCTGTACCTGCGCGAGGGCAACCACCTTGTTCACGCCCGAGGCGAACACCACGACTCCGGCATCACTCTCTCCGCCTCGTCTCTTACAACTACCACCACATCCTCCTCATCTTTATCAGCAGCATCCGCAACAACGACAACGAGCCCGGACGCGTCCAGCACTGCCAATGCATCCTCAGCCGAGGGCTCATCCGATCCCACCACAGCAACAGACGCCGCTGCCGCCTCTGCGACGTCTGCTGCGGCTGCGGTTGCCTCTCAGGCGCATCTCATGTCGTTACTCGACCAAAAGACGTACTTGGAGGAACTCAATCGGAATCTTCAGGGACAGGTAGAGAGAGAGAGATTTATAAGAATTTAGAACCTATTCTTTTCTGTTTTGTTTTCATCTTGTGTCTCTCTCTTCTTTCTTAGTTGGCTCAAGCAAATGAGCGTGTCGAGGCAGCCACGCGCCAAAAGACACTGGAAGAGTCGCGGGCACAAGCGACACTCACCCAGGTGGAGCAGGTGCGCCAGGAACGAGACGCAGCGCGGGACGAACTGCGCAAGGCCACCGAGCGATTTAACATGCGCGCCGTGAGCCAGACTCAGGATCTCAATGCCGAGCGGGATGCGTACAAGAAGACGAGTCAGGATCTTGATTTGATGTATATGATGCTGAAGAAGCAGCTCGACAGGTGAGAGCGTGTGAATGCGTCAAATGATTGCTCACACTTTTTTTTTTTGACCTGTGCATGTAGTGAGATTAAAAGAAGAGGCGATCTCGACAAGGAGATTGTGTCGTTGCAGGAACGATTGGATAAGGCACAGGAGGAGACGGAGCAGTTGCGACTGGAGGATACGGATCGTCAGGATCACGTGGAGGCCCTGCGCAAGCAACTCGACGCGGTCAAGCAGCTCAACATTACGCTGTCCAATGACTTGCAGGTGAGTGTGTGCATGTGTGTGCGTGTGCGACACGGTTACCCCTATAATAATTTTGTGTTTGTTGTAGGCGTCGCAAGCAGCCGCTCAGAAAACACAGTCGCGTGTCGATGATGATCGAGAGGAAGTCGAGCGACTGAAGCTGAAGAATCAGTTGTTGCAATCCCTGCTGGACAGTAACCAAGGCAACACAACGCGCGCAGACATGGCACGCGCACAGACCGAGGCGGAGCGTGACGGGCTTCAGCAGCGTTTGCAAGAAGCTGAACAGGAGGTGAGCCAAGAGAGCAAAAAAGACACTGTGTGTGCGAGTGCGAGTGATTGACGCGGTGTGTGTGTGTGTGTGTGTGTTTTTTTTTTAGCTTGTTGACATGCACACGGACATGCTAATCCACCAGGAGTGGCGTGGCACCATGACCAATGATCTTGCGAGGTACATGTTTTCTCTGTCGTTGTCCTCTGCCGTTCTTTTCAGTCACTCACGTACTCTTTTGCTCTCTTTCTCCGTAGACTGGAGGCGGACAAGCAGGGGCTTCTGCTTCGCATTGGAGATTTAGAGGGTGAAATTGCAACGGCGCACGAGAAGCAACAGGAGATGGATCAGTTGCGTGAGACCATCCAGAAGCAGCAGGAGACTATTGCCGATCTTGAATCGCAACTCACTCAGTACGACTGTTGTGGTTCGTTCTTTTCAAGTGTACTTACTATCACATGATTTTGAAAATTAATTAGGTCTCAAATGCGCATTGAGGATCTGAACAAGCTGAAGAAGGACATTCGCAACCAGGAGTGGGTCGACGAGAAGACAGCGCTTGACTGCAAACGGTGCCACCAGGCTTTCTCACTCACCAGGCGAAAGGTACTCCCACATCCAATTGTTACTCACTCACGTCTCTCCCTTGTTTCTCTTTTCTTTCTTTCTTTTCTTACTTTGTTTCTTTCTTCCTCTCACTCTATCACTTTGTTTCTTTCTCCTCTTTTCTTTTCTTTCTCACTGTAGCACCACTGTCGCAATTGTGGCGATATATTTTGTCAGGACTGCAGTGACAACAAAATGTCCCTTCCGTCGTCGGCCAAGCCGGTGCGCGTCTGCGACGGTTGCCATACGCTGCTATTGAACACATACAGTGCTTGAGGCTATCAAACCAAAACCCTCGTATCTCTTTTCGATTACACACACCCAACGAACATTGATTGATAATTCATTTGCATTTGAGAAAGAAGAGTCGTCTTTTACTACTGCGTAAGACAGCCACCGGGGCCGGGAGGGCCCTGGCGCGCAGTCTTGTTGTCAACGGGCGCAGCACCAATGCCACGACGGTTGAGCAAACAGCGGAACGACTGCAGACGCGAATGCTAAAGAGGGAGAAAGGATCAGGGGTTTGCAAAGAAACGTTTGAGACGTTTTACCGCTAGGTCTGTGTCAGTGATGTCACGGGGACTCCAAAGACGCTCGGCACCGGCCGCAGCACGAGGCCAGATGGTGTTGAAGATGTCACTGCCATCGACAGTCTCACCCCACATGCACACCTACAAAAAAATAAATGAGAAAGAGAGTGTAAGAAGAACGGGCGCGACAATGTGATTGTGTCTACCTCTCCGCCAAGAACAAGATGCTCTTGCGACGCGGGAATGCCAGCACACGGCTCGACAGTATAGAATTTCTCCCAGTCCACCGAGAGTCCATCGAGGTACCACAGACCATCGGGTGAGAAGAGCGCACTAAGAGTACAAATAAAAGAGGTGAGAACAAAGGGGAGGGGGGGGTAATTACTGATTGCAAAAAAAAAAGAAAAGCCTACCGGTAGCCACTGGCAGTCACGTTGGGAAGGGTGGTTGAGCCAGGAAGCCAAATGTGCACAATGCTCTTAGGATCAAGATCAGTGTGGAAATGGTTCCACACCTGAATGAAAGAGAAAAAGAACATAAAAGAAAAAAAAAAAACACACGGAGTGCGTGCATTGTGAGCACATATGGTAAGGCTGACTCTTTCGAGTACCTCTTCCCACTGAACGGGCTGGCGACCCTGGTCAAGCGCAATGTTGAAGACGCGCTTGACAAAGTATTCGTACGTCTGGTCCGCTGTAAAGCCCATGCTATCCATCCACTGCTTCACTTCTGGCGTCTTCGACCAGCAGTCCGTGTTCACCTGACACACACAAAGTGAGTGAGTCATTTTTTTTCTCTCGCCAGCACGAGTGCTTCTCGTCCGGTACCTCATCTCCACCCAGATGAAAGAAATCATCAGGAAACAGACCCGACCGGGCCTTACCGCCTGTAAGATCCTTGAACAATCCCGCGAGCAAATCAAACGTGGCATTAGTCGCCGGATTAAGAGGAGTCAGGCACGTTTTGGAAGGACAGATTTCGGGATAACCATAGCACATTGCACTTGCACTACAAAAAGACACAATGTGTGAGCTATTGCTCGCTTGTTTTTCTCTGTCTGTCTGTCTGTCTCTCTCTATCCCTGATTCTTACTGTCCCGGTGTGTCGATCTCAACCATGACACGGATACCGCGAGCACGTGCGTGCTCGACCACCTCTGCAACATCGTCCGTGGTGAATCGCTCTTGCGACGAGTACGCTCCGTACTTTGCAAGGCGCGGATACGAGGGACTGTCAAACGGGAACGACTGCATATCAACAATGTGCCAGTGCAGCGTGTTCATCTTGGCGTATGTCAGCGAATCAATGACACTCTTGATGGTAGTCACAGACTCAAAGTGACGCGACGAGTCGATAAGAAGACCGCGATGAGGGAAACGTGGCGAGTCTGTCACCTTCCACGGACCCGACCCAACCGAGTACGTTTCCGTGTCAAAGTCAAAGCGCACCAGCTGCGAGAAGGTCTCCAGGCCGTGATACGCACCATAGACGGTCTTGGCGGTGACTCGCGCAGTACCATCAGTGTCAACGGTGAGAGTGTAGGACTCATCCACTTCGAGCTGCAAAGGCGCCGTCAGGTCGTCCACGTCAATCGTGAGGGTGTGGAGACCCGTGTTGGGACCCGACTTGTGCGGGAACGTCAGGTCCATGTAGCGGGCGGCAGCCGCCGTGAGGTCGGCGCTTGGCTTGGTGGCGACAAACTTGAAGTTGGCTGCGTCCACTGCAATCTTATGCGTTCCATTCGAGAAGCTCACGGGATGCGGCCAGATCGGCGGCCAATTCTTCGGCGGCGGAGGAGGCTGGGGTGTCGTCTCGCGGACATACAGATCACAAGGCTCGCCGCCATCGATGTTATTGTCACAAGTGATCTAAAAAGGGGAAACACAAAAAAAAGTATCACTATTGTTATTTTTCTACTTCTCGCGTTGTCGATGAGGAACGCTGCACATTCAGAAAGACGATGAGGAGGGGAAACAAGGCGGAATAGGGCGTGGGCATAGAGGAACAGGATAGAGAAGAAGCGAGAGAGGGAGAGAGAGAGAGAGAGAGAGAGAGAGAGAGAGAGAGAGAGAGAGAGAGAGAGAGAGAGAGAGAGAGAGAGAGAGAGAGAGAGAGACGACACAACACAAATGTGATTGTTTGGCTAACATTCTTCAGAATGCCGTTGGTGTTGAAGCCATAGCAGCCGGGCGTGTCCAGGCAGGTCTTCTCAAGAAAGTCGACGGTGTGGCCCTTGCCCACCTCGCCCACTGTGCAGCACAGAGTGAGAAACAAACATGAAAAAGCCTAAATTGTTTGTACCATCGCGATAGGGGCAGTCGCTTCCCTTGTACACCCACCAGTAGACGTCGGCGGCAGTCGCAAACGAGACGAGGCCGAGAATAAGCAACAGCTTCATCACCACAGAAGTTCAGTTCGGGAAAAAATCAGTGAATATTTGTTGTATTCACTTCTAGTCTTCTCACAGTGTTCTACTCAGTTGTCCGCACTCAGCATTTCTTTTGCTTCATTTTGGCTTACACGTGAAGCATTGTACTGCGGACTTGATGAGGGCTGTGGTGCTGATTGCGACGCTGGCTGTCGTGAGTGGCGGTGGCTTTGCAGCGAGTGACATCGATCTGGACGCATCCTTTGCCGAGTTTGTCGTCCAGTACCACAAGCCGTATGCGTCAGACCCGGTTGAGTATGCGCGACGAAAGGCCAATTTCAAGGTGTGTGTGAGTGTGTTAGAGAGAGAGAAAGAGAGCGATTTTCTGCGGCTCCTTTTTCGCTCAACGATCCCTCCTAGGCATCCCTCGCGCGCCACGAGGCCCTCAATGCTGTCGAATCTGCTGGAGGAGGGCTGGCCACGTATGGCGTGACCAAATTCGCCGATATGTCACCGAGTGAGTTCAAAGGTATTCTTTTGTCGTTTTTGCCTATTACCAACGCGCTGGTTTGCTGCAGCCCTGTCACTTCTCACTTGTTACTCACATTCTCTCTACCAACCCTCTTCTGTTTCTCGTTTTTTTAAATTTTTTTTTTTCATAATTCCTTTCAGCCAAATTTGCCACACCGTCTTCCACACTGGACAAGCTGATGGAGAGCCTTCCGAAGCGGTCGGTGCGCCGCGCGACAGACACTGCAGATACTCCTCTCTCGTGGGATTGGTAAGAGACGTCGAGAGAGAGAGAGAGAGACAAAAGAAAAAGCAGGTGCAATGGGGGAGAGAGAGCAAGTGCTGACACGGGAGGGTAATGTTCTTTGTGTCTCTTGTGTTGTGTATGTTCAGGCGTACTCAGGCTCCGTTCCCTCTGACGCCTATTAAGAACCAGGGTCAATGTGGCTCATGCTGGGCCATGGCTGCCGTTGAAGTATTTGAGTCGGCTAACGTGTTGCGGGGTCAGCCAATCGTTCAGCTGAGCACCCAACAGGTTGAGTAGATCGAGAGAGAGAGAGAGAGAGAGAGAGAGGGGGGTTTCTTCTGTTTTTTGTGTGCTCATTTCCTGTGTTTTAGGTTGTGTCGTGCAATACGGGCACGGGCGATGACGGGTGTGCTGGGGGGGACCCCTACATCGCGTTCAATTACATCAACACGACAGGGGGACTCATGTCTGAAAAGGGCTTTCCCTATGTCAACGGCGGAGGCGCAAAGGACACTCCACCCGTATGAGAAAGAGAGAGAGAGAAAAAACCACCCCAAAGTGATAGAGAGGGAGAAAGGAGGCAGAGAGAAACAAAGTGATGGAGAGGGAGAAAGGAGACAGAAAGAAACAAAGTGATAGAGAAGAGAGAAAGAAACGAAGTGATGAGGAGGAAACAAAGGGATTGAGAAAAAGGAGGGAACGATCCGAGAACGAAACAAAATTGATAGAGATAAGAGGATTTATCTTACCCCATTTTTTTTCTTTGTGTACAGTGTAAGTTCAACCCGGCACAGATTGCTGTGGCCTCCACCGGAATGGTTTTCGAACAACTGGTGGCGAGTGGTGATATTTCGAATGAGATGCAGACTGAGCTGACCAACGGCACTCTGACGGCGCTTGTCGACTCACACGTGTGGTTGGACTACGTGGGAGGCATTGTGCAGTACCACTGCAGCTCTGACTTTGGCCAAAAAGATCATGCCATCCAGGTGGTGGGCTACGTCACCAACACCAGTGTGCCCTACTGGATCATTCGCAACAGCTGGTACGTATAGAGTGAGAGTTCAAGAGAGAGAGAGAGAGTTCAAGAGAGAGAGAGAGTTCAAGAGAGAGAGAGAGAGTTCAAGAGAGAGAGAGTTCAAGAGAGAGAGAGAGAGTTCAAGAGAGAGAGAGAGAGAGTTCAAGAGAGAGAGTTCAAGAGAGAGAGAGAGAGTTCAAGAGAGAGAGTTCAAGAGAGAGAGAGAGAGAGAGAGAGAGAGAGAGAGAGAGAGCGCTGGGGGACACGAGAAGTACTCTATTTGAGTGCGTCTCTTGTACCTCACCGTGTCTGTTATTATCCCACTGACTTGACCGTTGTCTCTGACTCCCAACAAACAGGGGTTCTGACTGGGGTGAGAATGGGTTTCTTCGCGTTGCCATTGCTGGTAATGTCTGTGGCGTACAAAACAGTGTTGTCAATGCTGCTCTTCCTTTCGCCATGTAATCATCTCTCATATAAAATCTGTTTTTTTGCTGGTGCTTTCACTCTCTCTCTTTTTATTATCCTTATTATCCTCTCTCTCTCTCTCTCCGCTCTCCGTTTAAAAACAAATACTCGCGCAATAACATAATGAAAAAGGCACACGGAAAAGGAGGAGAGTTAATCTCTGTGCTTGAACAGACTCGACTTCTTCTTCTCAGCCGGGGCATGCTAGAAAGACACGAAGAGGGAGAGAGAATGCGTGAGTTGTAATGGGGAAATAGTGGAGGACACATACCGCTTGCTCAAAGGCAGCCTTCTCCTCGTTAAACTTCCTCTGCTGATCCTCGAGCATCTTCTTCTGCTCCTCCAGCTGGCGCTGCATGTCGGCGACCTGCTTGAGCTTCTCCGCCTCGCTGTCCTGCAGCGCCTTCTCCTTCTCCTTCACCTTACGGTCAAACACCGCCTCCATCTCTCCCTCCATCTTGGCCATCTTGCGGTCGTGCTTGCGACGCTCTTCGTCCAGCTTGGCAATCGGGTTCACCTGTGCGTCCATAGGGTTCATCTACGTACAAGAAAGTGTATTCAGTGTGAGTACACATCAACGGCACAAATACACACACATACATTCTCTATCACTTTGTTTCTCCTTCCTCTCTCTCTCTCTCTCTCTCTCTCTCTCTCTCTCTCTCTCTCTCTCTCTCTCTCTCTCTCTCTCTCTCTCTCTCTCTTTCTTCCTACCTTTGCGAGTTGGGTAGCGCGGTAATTCTCGTAGTGCATGTCGTGCGTGGTCTCACGCAGATCCTGCATGTGTGTGCGGATCAGCATGTCACGCATCCGGTTGAAGTCGCAGTGAGAAGAGTTCTCAACCTACAACAACACATAATTATATAAAATAATGAGTGTGAGTGACATTTGAGGTGTGTCCCTGACTGACTATCTGACCTCAACCACTCCCCAAGGGTACTTGCGGCCGCGCACCTTGCGCCCACCCACCTCAAGCACAGTGTTGCTGCCCACCACGGCAAAAGGGAGCGTAGACTGCAGGTCCTCCGCCTCAGCCACTGCATCCTCATCGTCGTCCTAAAACCAGAAAAAAAAAAAAACACACACACACAATGCGTGAGCAATTCGCAATTCAGTGTCTTTCTTTATACCTCGTCAACGGGAAACTTGTACACCTTAATCTTGTGCGTCTCAATGTCTGAAGACAAAGAGGAGAAAAAAAGGTCAGCAAAACACATAAACACACACACACACACAAATACAAAGAGATAATGTGTTACCTAAGTTGACACGCTGCTTAAACTCGGCAATTTCGGATGCAGTGAGCGTATCAGACTTGGCCACAACGGGAATGATGTTCACCCGACTACACAGACATCATTGTTACAACAAGATACATCCACACAGAGGACGCGAGTATGGTATTGTAATGCATGTGTGTAGTGGTATACCGGTCGAGTTCCTTGAGCACTTTGATGTCGAGCGGCTTGAGACCGTGTCCGTGCGGCGAAATGAAGTACAGACAGCAGTGCACGCGTGTGTCGACAATCTGCTTGCGGCGCACTCGAAGCTCAGCATCAAGATATTCCTAGCGGATACAATTGCGTCAGAGAGGAGATTTCTCACCGCACCTTCTCTCCAATGCAATTCGATTGTCTACCTGATAGCGAGCGTCAATGTACTCTACAATCGGGTTCCAGCAGTTCTCGTTGTTGACAGCGTCCGCAAAACCGGGAGTATCAATCACCGTAAGCTTCAAGCGCACACCCTTCTCCTCAATGTCAACCGTGGTGGACGACACTTCAACTAGAAGAAGAAGAGTGATCAGAGAGGAGCGCGTATCTTAGTGTCGCACTGCTAACCAGTCTGTTCGACGCGTTCCGCCGCGTCAGGGTACTCGCGCTCCTGGTACAGATCCGACAGAAACAGCGAGTTGACCAGAGTCGACTTGCCAAGGCCAGATTCGCCTAGAGGACGACAAACGAGAAGAAGAAGGCGTTGAGAAAAAAAAAAAGGATTGGAGTTGGACACACAAAACAACTCGGAAGCGAAAAACTCAATATGGGACATCATCCACGCCACATGCGTGCACGCTCATCCACCCAGACGCCACCCACGGACACAGACACGCCAGAGTGTCCTCCACAAGAGTGGCGGATTTGCTTTCATTTCATTGACGAATGCAAAAAAAATTGGTTTGAAAAAAAAAAAAAAAGAAAAAAAAACGCAAGATGTGAAGATTGACGGAGCGATAGAGCCTCGAGAGCCAGAATCACACACACACAGGGCCAATACGGACGCATGGCGCGCCGAGACACCGCAGATATAGCCCGTATTGTTCATTTTTTGGCGTTCCTTTGTCCTTTCTTGCGTTCGTTTTTTTTTTTTTTTTTTTTTCGAAAAATGTTTGAAACACGAAAGGGTCGTGGAAAGGGCTATGCGGGGGGTTTCAGAGGCGGGTCTTCGTACCGACGACAATGAGAGAGAACTCGAAGCCCTTCTTGACTGATTTCTTGTGCACCTACAGGCGGACAGGGCGGTGAGGAGGGCCAGAGCGGCGCAGGGTGCACTGCGCATCCCCTACCTGGTTGGGCAGGTTGGCAAATCCAACAAAGCCTTGCAGATCGCGACGTCCTTGCGACGGTGACTGTGTCTCAAACTCTTCCATTACAAAATCGGCAAAAAAGTAAGGTTTTAGACTTTAGTTGTTTGTATTTTGTGATTTCTGACTCTTCTGACTTCTCACTGAGTTCTCACTCACTCACATCTCAGTCCTTTCTGCTCTACACCGCGTATTAGACTGTGATTTGACTCGATCCCATCGGAGATGATGCGTTTAAGAGGAATCCTTGCGGTGCTGTGCGTGGTGGCATGCGTCCCGCTCGCCACGGCCATCTCCGCGCGTCTTGGCGACGACGCCCAGGACGAGCTGCACCAGCTCCGTCTGATCGTAGCGCCGAGAAAGACTGACTGCATCTTTTTCCATGCCGACAAGGGACGCGAGGTTGAGATGGATATGCAGGTGAGAGAGGAGCAGACGGCGAAAAAAGAAGAAGGAAGAAAAAAAAACGAGAATGTCGACACACTCGACGACGCCTATGCCACTCGTTTGGGGCGCTGTCGGGCTGTGGCGTCGCAGCTATGATGTGGAGATCACAGTGTCAGTGATGCGTTACACTGATGAGACTGTTCGACTCTGCTGTGTAGGTTGTGAAGGGTGGAAGGATTTCGTTGCTCTTTGGCACTCTGGGGGGTGGCGAAGAACACGAATACAGCAATGTGGATAAGAGACTTGTCAAAATGGTATGCTCAAGAGACTGTGCGTGTGTGTGCGTGTGTGTGTGTGTGTGTGTGTGTGTGTGTGTGTGTGTGTGTGTGTGTGTGTGTGTGTGTGTGTGTGTGTGTGTGTGTGTGTGTGTGTGTGTGTGTGCGTGTGACCTCTGTCTTGCTTACGTTTCATCATGTAGCCGATCAGACGCTCTGGCGAGTACCAATTTTGCTTTACGGCCAGCTCGGACGAGGCCAACGTCGACATGCTTTTGTCGATTTCGGGAGTAACCGATGGCGAAAACAAAGGACAGGTGGTGGAAACGGTGCAGGGAGGACCGGCGGAGAAGAAGAAGACGAACACGGCGGAGGCGGAGGCGCTGGCGAACGAAATGGCGTCGGTGACTAACAACCTTGAGGCATGGACGGCTAACATGATCAAGAACCTCGTTGACGTGTCCAAGATGCAACGTACGTCACGCAACGACGCGCGCGCCGACCTTAACGATCGCGAAGACCAACTGCGTTACGTGCATTTTTCGGGGGCCGTCGAGATGACGGTGCTTGTGGCCGTTGCTTTCCTTCAGATGTACTTCATTCGCTCACTCTTTTAACCCCCTCTTCAACTCAATACACACACCCTCACTCACTCACACATGCATATTCTTGACTGCGCTGCTCAACGACCACCAGCAAGTTTGCTGAACAGCTTGAGCATGAATCCAGGCTCGTCGGATGCGCTTCGCTGCGCAATCATCGATTCCAATTGTTCCTCGCTCTCTTTCCTGTCTACAACACAAGCCCAAAGCAGCACAACACAGAGACATATTAGTACTCACAACACAAAGACATATTAGTAGTCACAACACAGAGACATATTAGTACTCACAACACAGAGTCAAAATAGTACTCGCAGCACATACACGAAGCCAAATCAGCACTCACATGCAACACAATCATTTCACACACACATACACACATAGTGTGGGATACATTTGTCTTCGAGCGCCAGGTGAGTGGGGTCTGTGTCGAGAATAAGATCCTCTGCAAAAGGCTCGTCGGGCATATAGGTCGCCAAAAACAGACTGGTGGGCTTCACAATGTCCTCTTCAAAGTCCCACTGGTTGTGATCCGCTCTACACACATATATAGCAACCCGCCAAACAGTCGGTCAAATCACTCAAGCGATGGGTGTAAATTACGTCTCTGAGATGTGGATCATCTTGCGGGAGTGGGCGCATCGCGCATAAAGTGATTCGGCATGGTCGATGGGAATGAGCTCATCGTTGCGGCCGTGCACGACAAAGACGGGGCACGCACAGTGCGACATCTCTGCTTCGTTGTTGAAACGATTGAGCATCAGACTCGCCCATCCGCCCACCAGGGACCGTGCCAGCGTCTTGACGCTCAGAAACGCCGCTTGGAGCATCACTGCACCCACATGCGTCCCCTACCAACCAACCAACAGATATATAAGACCATCATCAAGTAACTCCTCTCTCGTTCTGTTCTGTACCGACTGTGCCAATTGTGATGTCAAGTGTAGTGCGGGTCCTGAGCCAATCGACCGTCCGCACACAATGATTTTCTCAGGGGGCACTTTCAATTCGTACGCGAGAAATTCGTACGCAACGCGTGCATGTCTAAGAATCGGTGCAATAGAAGAAGACATTAGGAGAAACTTTGCTTATGATACATAAAAGCGACGCTGGAAAAATCTGTCCTATCATTCTTCAAACCTGTTCAGTCCAGACTCGGTGGCATATTTACTGTGTCGTAATGGCCCATACGCTAACGCAAAACAACACGGCAATGGTTAGTGTTCCATAGGCTGCATCGTGGTCTTGCAATCATCATCAATGTCCACCTGGGTACTCGACGGCAAGGACGTGGACATTCCAGAAGGCCGCGTACACCTGCATGAGCTCGTACTGCAGACCAATGTCTTCGGCATTGCCGTGCAGGTAGATGAGCACCTGCAAACAGAGGTGTAGAGAGACAGAACGAGAGAATGGGGGTCAGTGTGGGCGCCAATACACAGCACGAGAGAGCGAGAGAGACGAAAGAGAGAGAAGCGAACTTTATGACGACCGCCCAAAAAACTAAACTAATAGCGTTCTGTGATTGTCCAACCTTCTTCGCATGGCTAGTCTTGATCAAGAGACACGGAAAGGGCTTGGTGAGTGTGGGCGCGGGAGCACCGGCGGGCGATGCGGCGGTGCCATCCCTGCGCGCCAAGGAGGGCAGCCAGATGAGCTAGAGCAGCGCATGCAGAGGGCTGGGGTCAGCCGTGGCGTCATTGAGAGTGGAGAGGGGTGCTCCGTACCTCGTTCTCGTAGTCGCCATGCGAATAGGTGGGTGGAGTAGGCGCCGGGAAGATCAACGGATTCACCAGCGAGTCGTGGTCCTTGAAGAAGGACATTTCGAAACTATTGATCGCGCTGAAGGGCCACTCCAACTAAAGCGAGCACCAGGGCCAAATGATCAGAATGTACACAGAGAAATGACACTGACAGACTGACTAAATTTCATTTGAAGCACACAACTCATGAACTCAATCACAACTCGTCACTCGAATACGAAATAATGAATTGAATTAATGATGAGTCACACATTTCGTATTTCATATTTGACGTGAACTCACTGCTCACTCAGTTATTCTAACTGCGTGCGTGCGTGTGCGTGTGTGTGTGAAGAATCATCGATACCTTTCGACGATTTGTATTCTTTTTTCTATGTTGCGTTTCATCTCGAGATTTACGGCACAACGGTCGCCAATGGCGGTGCGCTTACGGTATAATGCATCTCAAGCAGCGAAGAAGCCGAAGGGCAAAGCGCTCTCGTTTCCAGCGTCGTATTACAAAACCCACCAAAGTAGGAAGAAAGAAAAGTTCGCACTGTCTCGACCTCCGATTGAACTCATTTCCCCCCTCTGTCCCTTCCTCCCTCCGCGCGTATTCGTACAGGCGAGCTATCATCATCGTCGTCATCGTCCTCTTCGTCGGGCCGCTCGTCGTCGTCGTCGTCGTCGTCGTCATCGTCGTCTCGCAGGCCTAAGCGGCAGCCGCTGCACACCCGGCCGGGCGTGTGGCTCGCGCTCGGCATGGGCGCCGGTGTCTACGTGCACAATCTGGAGACGGTGCCGATCAGCGGACGACGTCGTGTGATGCTCGTGCCCCACTGGTTTGAGGAAGTGATTGCCGAGTCGGCCGACGAGAGTGTGCTGGCCGAGGTCAGCGAGCGACTGCTGCCGGAGTCGTCGGAGGAGTACCGCGTCATCCGAAAGATAGGCGAGCGCATCCGCATTGCCAATGACCTCCCTGAGCTGCACTACCACGTCATTGACGACAATTCGAACGCCAATGCGTTTGGTAGGAACAGTCATATGTAGAGGGAGAGAGAGAGGGAGAGTCGTTTCACACGCACTTTTCGCTGTATCAGTGACCCCGAGTGGGCGGGTCTTCTTTTTCACAGGACTCCTTCCCATTGCACACGATGAAGATGGTCTGGCTATCATCATGGGTCATGAGATTGGCCATTATGTCGCCCGTACGCGAACTCACACTTGATTAGCCAATGATGGTTCATTTCTTTTTGTTTGTGTACTTCCTGCACGCAGACCACACAAGTGAGAAGTTCTTTCAGGCAGCAGTGCTGTTCCTTGTCATGTCGCTTGTGGGACATTCGTCTGACTTGTTCGAGACCATTTCCAATCTGGGGGTGATGTTGCCCAAGAGCCGCCAGTTGGAGCTTGAAGCAGACCAGATTGGGTAGAGAAAGATACACACACGCAAACACTCACTCTATTATACATGTATACAATCTTACTGTGATTTGTTCTGTTGCTATGTAGGTTGATGCTGGCTGCACGGGCACAATACCGTATAGAGGAGGTACGGCATTGTCGCAAAAAAAAGCGCCGGCTCATGTTTGTTTGGTTTCGCGTGTAGGCAAAGCGTGTGTGGCAACGCATGCAGGACGCCGTTGGAGAAGAGCCAGCCGAGTACACGTCGACACACCCGTCGTCGTCCAAGCGCATGGCCAACTTTGAGGAGGACAGCGAGTGGATGGTGGCGGCCAAGGCCCTGCGCGAGGCATCGCGTCCCGAAGCTCCTTCGACCACTGCCAGCACCCTCCTCACCGCCGTTGAGAAAGCTCTTGCCGATTTGTTGCATACCCATCGCATCAAGAAGGGCAAGGCACAGGAGCCAGAGTGACGTTTTATTTGTGTGTCATCTTGTTGTACAAAGTCTATTCATGATAATACGATAAAATAATCATAATTATCCTAGTATTATAATTAATAATAATAATAAACTTCACACGATCAGCAATCGACTTTCGTGACTCGTCAAAAATCAAAATAATAACGCTTTTGCGCTTGAGATCTTCTGTATTGACACAAATCCGGATGTTGCTCGCGACGGGGCGCGTGCCGTGCGCTGTGATCAGTGGTGTTGTCCTGCGCCGATTCGCTTCGCACTCGTCAAAACGCCGTCTTGCCTCTCCATTGGGAATGGCCGACTGGCTGCCGGTAAGAGCCCGTGTCCAAGGCGTGTGAGCGAGGGGCTCACCTGTCTTCCTTCGACAGCACGACATGGTCGAATTTCGGCACATTGAGAATGCGCTGCGTTGCGTCGCGCTCTCCTACAATACTCAGCAGGTGCGGGAAGGATCGAAGCAGCCCATGCGCAACCAACTCCTCTGCTGCTCTATCTGTAGGTGGCCACCCCTGTGTGCGAGCTCCCAACCACTTTTTCATCCACACTCGGCGAAAGCTCCGAAGTCTTTAGTCATGTCTCATACAACACACTCAATGAATGTGTGTGTGTCGTTCGAATTCTGACTCTGCAACGCTGTGCTCCCTAGGAAACGTATCGTGTGATAACAGGACGTGGCGCCGACGAGCGATCTGATGGATCCACCTTGCTGCTCCGCCCTGAGGGAACAGCGCCAGTGGCGCGCTTGTACGCCGCCCACTACGCCGTCAACGATCCGCTGCAGCGCCTCTACTACCTCGCTCCTATGTTTCGCCACGAACGGCCGCAGCGCGGTCGCTTACGTCAGTTTCATCAGGTGCACAAGTGTAACCATAGGCATCAACACCTGACCCCTCGTTCCCTCGCAGTGTGGGTTTGAGTGGCTTGGTGCATCCAACGCAGGCCTAGACGCCGAGTGTGTTGCGTCGGGTCGTCAACTCCTTGTTCAGCTGGGCATTGCCGAGCATTGTCGTCTCTACGTCAACTGTATCTCATCGGCGGCCACCCGTGCTGCCTACGCTGTGCGTCTCGGCGAGTTCCTTCAGGCGCGCGTCAGTGATCTGTCCCTGCCTTCTCAAGTATTGCAGCAGTCTAAACCACGCGTGTGCAATGCCGTCTGAATGAGTTTTATTTCTTTCCCCTCTTCCCAGACGAAGCTACAAAGTGGGCGAAACATATTGGGGATTCTCGATTCAAACCGACCCGAAGACATTGCAGTGTGCAGTGGTAAACACACTAGAGCATCCTAAAAATATCAACTCGCTCACTCGCTATTGTACAGACGCACCGGACCTGTACGAAATGTGCAGTGAGGCCGAACGACAGCGGTTTGAACGGACTCTGGAGACACTGACAGTGCTTGGGATTGACTATGAGCGGCGCAGTCGACTGGTGCGTGGACTCGACTACTACAACGATCTTGTGTTTGAGTTTGTGGTCGAGCCAAACTCGCCAGTGTCAAATCTGGGTGCTACACAGGTACAAATTGTTTGCTTCTGCGTGCATGGTGAGAATGATTGACCGATTGTTGCTGTAGCGCACCGTGCTTGCGGGTGGGCGATACGATGCGCTTCTGTCTCGCATCTCTGGTACACTTTTTACCTTTCTCTTCGTTTCTTTCTCCTTTCCTTTTTTTCTTACTCTCTCTCTATTACTTTGTTTCTTTCTTCTATCCTTTTTTTCTTCCTCTCCCTGTATCACTTTGTTTCTTTTTCCTTTCTCTCACTTTGTTTTTTTTCTCTCCCTCACCCCTCTTTCTCTTTCTCTATCTCTATCTCTATCTCTCTCTGTCTCTGTTGCTTTATGTATCATCTCGCACTGTGCTTTATAGATGGACGTGTGTCACGAGATGCGATTGGATGGGCGAGTGGCGTTGAACGACTGCGGCTGGTGATGAGTGAGAAGGAGCGCCAGTGCGCTCACGAAAGTGCCGCTGTGCCAGTTGTGCTGGTGACTTCTGTCGCAGAGGAGTCTGATATAGAGACAGAGACAGAGGTTGCGACCAGTATTGAGGGGCAGGGAGTGCGGTTGGCGGCGTTTCTTCGGAACAATGGGCCGTTTAGTGTGCAGCGATGGCACTCGCAGAGTCGTCGTCAACACGAAAAGGCACTAGGACGCACAGTGCACCGGCAACATGATGACGGTGCGAGTGGAACGAGGCCGGCACAGTCAAACAGGGTCGCACTGTGGGTCGCAATAGACCGGCAGGCCGTTGAGACGGGCCTTGTGAGTGTTGTGGATGTGCGACAGGCTCAGTATGCGCGCTACAACGACGTTCCTCTCGCCTCACTGCCCACTCTCCTCACTGACATTCTCAAGAGCGCCTGAGGTTCACACACAAAATATATGTATTGATACAATCACACACCAGAACAACACACCATGCACACACACACACATACACATACACTGTGCACTATTTCTTGAAGAAGCCGTGTGTGGAACGTTCGTAGCGGAAGGTCATGACGAGCAGAAAGAAGGTCAGCGTAAACCAGGTAATGGCGTAGTTCAGGTGCTCGTTGCGCAGTGTGCGGTTGGTCTGTCCCCCCATGGGCAGTCGCTCTCCTCCATTCTCCGATGGCGGAACTATTCCACAACAAACGCCCACCAAAGACGTAAATGAATTATTGCATCCTCTCTCTGGTCCGTCTTCTCTATCTCTATCACTTTGTTTCTTTCTCCCTCCTCTCTCTCTCTCTCTCTCTCTCTCTCTCTCTCTCTCTCTCTCTCTCTCTCTCTC
>CALSCP010000904.1:121709-152008 GCA_943704425.1 Ministeria vibrans ATCC 50519 | reverse complement strand
CTCTCTCTCTCTCTCTCTCTCTCTCTCTCTCTCTCTCTCTCTCTCTCTCTCTCTCTCTCTCTCTCTCTCTCTCTCTATCACTTTGTTTCTTTCTCCCTCCTTTCTCTCTATCTGTCTCTGTCTCTCTATCTCGCTTTGTTTCTTTCTCCTTTCTCCTTTCTCCTTTCTCCTTTCTCCCTCTATTCTCTCTCTATCGTACCATAGGCTGCGTCAATGTAGATGGGCAATGCTCCTGTGGCCTCCGCCATTTCCTCAATGTCCCGCGAAAACCAATCGTTCTTCTCAATATCATTAGCCGGCGCATACATATTGCTCTTTCATAGCAGAAAAAGTGAAATGGAGACAGAGAGGAGACGTCGGTGAGAGACAAACAAAGAGAAAATGTGTCATTGCTTACCCTATCTGATAGTCTGACAATGCCTTCAATCTCCACCTCGCCCTCAACAAGGGTGTTTGGCCGTGTCGACGCGTCCTTCATAAGGTATGGCACAAAGCCTCGATTCACAAGAATTTTACCCCTATATAATAATAATAATTATGATATGGCAGTCAGTACACCCAGTGCCAAGGCAATCCAAGATGCGCCTTCACTCTGCCCTACCCGCCATCCGATCGCACAAGTGGGGTGACAATGTGATAGCCGGCGCCCGGCGAGACTTGCTGGGCGCGTTTCCTGGAGATGGCGGACGGCATGACGAGCGAGCGCGGGCCCAGATGGAGCTCCTGCGCGTGCTCGTAGACGCCGCCCACTTTGACGCGACGGTACTCCATTTCGGCGACCCGCTCGGGATCCGTCGGCAGCTCCACCGGGTCCATCTCTAGTTCCTTGTTCATGGTCGCAATAAGGTCCTCTTTCCACTTGAGTCGGCGTAACTGCGAGCACAGAGAGAGAAAGAGAGAGAGAGAGAGTGTGTGAGTTTGTGTCTGAACAAATGAGATCATTTCAATCGCCACCTGCCACACGCCCAGACCAAACGTGATCACGGGAAACACTAGTAACGCCTTGTTGGGATTATGCGTCAAAGCAGCCATGCGCAGCTGCGAAAAGAACCGCGAGATGACGCGCATGTTGAAAAATTTCTGAATTCTGAGTTCGTTCTAAAACTGATCGATTACATCATAGATCATTTTAATTTTTTCCTTGAATTGCTTACGGCTCTTCGCGTACGTCCAAGTTGTATGTATGTATGTATGTATGTGTGTGTGTGTGTGTGTGTGTGTGTGTGTGTGTGTGTGTGTGTGTGTGTGACCTTTGTGGAGGTCTGCGTGGGTAGGAAAAAAGCGGTCGCTCGCCGTCTCTTTTCCGCGTGCCGTACGCCTCAATGGTGTTCGGAGGATGTATGTGTGTGTTTATTTGTGGGGTTGGGCGTATGTGGCGTGGGCGGCATCTAACATTGGTCATCTGTTCGGAGTCAGGCTATTGTTTGTGTTAGTCTGTTCGACAAACTACTTCACAACTTTCTCAGCAGAAAACGTGATCCGAAACGTACTGGTACTGGTATGCCTTTCCACTGCCGAGGTAGTATCGTCGTCCGTCGAGACAGACCAAGCGGCGACTCTCATTCGCGATATACCTCTGACACATCACGCTCATGCAACTCTGTTCTACTGTGCCGCTCGTGATGAACCCGATGCTGCCTGGTTTTGGTTTGAGGCATCCCCCGACGAGCACTTAGACCGGTTGCGCATCGTGTGTGCATACGAGGTGTTTGTGCAGGTCCCATGCGACTTGTATCGCGCCGTCACACCAAACGAAGTCAATCCGATGATTCGGAGATACGATGTTTCAGTTTCTGTGGCGCGGAAGCCGAGGGCTCTTGGGACACGACGGCGTTTGTTCTCGAGAACCGCGTCCACAGAATTCCCAGCCAACGACCGACGAAGTACTCCATCGAAACGCCTCGCGGCATGTCCCTATTCGCATCGCACCCCACTGTGCAAGAACCGTACAGCGCTCCCTTGCACGAGGACAAACGAGTCACATGGTGTCCAGCGGAGTCTCTTCCGCCTGACCCTGACTACGACCCAGCCGAGCACCTTCACTCACCCTTCTTCTACAACAGCTCAACGGGATTGTCGACGCGCAACGTCGTGAAAGAAGACGGGCCCATGAAGCGCACAGGCTTCTTCTGCTTCCGCTTAGCAAAAGGGGCTGATTTGCGACCTATGAACTGCGCTCTTCTGTACGATAACAACGACACTACCACACCAGACCGCTATACACTCGTGCGCTGGAACCCACAACCATTGCACGAGTTTGCTTATCGTAATTACACTGACAGTGTGCAACATGCGGTTGACACTGCTGACGACGCCGATGAGCACTCACACGCCGACCGCACGTCCTCTCGCATTTGCCGAGATTTGACCGTCAAGGCCTGTTGTCTGTCCGTGCGTATCCTCGGCGACGTGATCAAGGGAACGGCTGCTACTTTGCGTGACGCCTATGGCGCGTACAACCTCTGATTGCATCACAGAACGCTTCCGCCGCCACTTTCGCCGCCACCTCAAAACATCACGCACCTGAATCCAAAACCATTATTCGTGGTGTTTGCTACTCTAACGAGGTGTCGCCTGATGTTTTGGTTGGGATTGCATGTATGTTCCAGCTTCACTGCTTTCATATGAGAGGTGCGAGTGAGCCCAACGGCACGGCCCTGAGTGACCATGACGAGCAAGGGCTGTGCGTGCTGGCCGCCATGAAGCAGGTGTACCACAGCACCAACGACATGGCCCTCACGAGGCTCCTCAACGTCTACGTCGCGTATGGATGTGACTATTGTCGTATGCCATGGAACACCCGCGTGGCTTTGTTTCTCAATTCGGATGCGTTTGGTGGCAAACACTGGTCGACTCTCGGTTCATTGATGGCTAAGGCGACATCCAAAATGATTTATCATTGCACCGACCCACCGAACAGAGCGCCATCCGCAACATCACGCTGTACAGCACCGGCGATATTCCCGACGCTGTTCTCCATTGGCTATATTCCTAAGCCGATTCCTCCATGACGCTCTACCTTACTGGGCCACTTCGACCCTTACTAGTCGGCGATTGTGACGCTGACGTCTCTGATGGGTCGCTCTCATTTGAAAATAATTTAGAATTATCAGTTTTCTATTACAATAATAATAATAATAATAATAATAATAATAATGATAATAAAAATAATATAATTTTATTATTGATTATTTTCTAATAAGGCCACCAGCTAACCTGTCTCTGTTTCCTCTGATCCTCTCGACCCTTCTGTAGCTTGTATAGTGATTCTGAGCTGTTTGTGTTGTCGCTTTTCTTTTGTTCATTGATAATTAATTGATTCTAAATTCTAATAACCTTGCCGACAGACACCTTCATGGTGTCAGAGCCCTAAGCCTCCACTGGGGGTATGGCGTACCATTGCGATTGCCTCACTGGATAGCGTCGACACAGCACTATGACCTGCCACTGTTCTCCCATGTTACCTCTAGAGTTTCGGTTGAGTTTGCAAGGCGGTCTGGCTGTGTCTGACTGTATCATTAATAAATGGGTTGTATTCTTAATTCTTCTTCATTCTTAAATTCTAATAAGTTTTTTTTCTGCAAATGTCGACACCGCCGACGCGCGAGGACGACGCATCGTCGCCGTCAGCGTCGCCTACACCTGCGAACGCCGCCGCAGCCGTCGATGAAAAGTCATCGTGGCTTTTGCGACTGTTCAAGAGTGAGTTCTTCGACGCGTCCATGGCCCTCGGCTACCTCTTCCAATACTCTGATCAGGGTGTGCAAGACTATCTGTGCAACGAGCTCTTTGTAAGCGGCCGCTGCCTGCCCGTCAAACCCCATTTTTGAGGGGGGTTTCTTCTTGTTCTCGTTTGCCTTTTTTTATCCCGTGAACCGTCCCCCTTTCAACGTTGCCCCGTCGCCCAGCGAGCAAGCCTATCCTTCCCATTTTCCTCCCATACCGTTGGCACACATTCTGTACGTGTCCTCTTTGTCTCATATGTAACGAATCTAACCGCCCTTTGGGAGAACCGTCGTCGACTGCGGTCGCACACTGTGCTTGTTCGAATGCCCCAGCTCATCCGCCCTCCTCCGTTGCTCCCACACCCCTCTCCGCACCACCTCTCGCCTGGTGTGTTTCTTGCCGTCCATTCCACATCCCTTTCGCCCATCTGCCACCACAGCGCTCATATTTCAAGCGTCTCTATCTCATTCTCATTTTCCTCCTTCAATCCCTCTCGTTTTTTTTTTCCCTTGTCGATCTATTCTCTCTCCTCCAGAAACTACCCGTCAAAGACGTCGAGTTCTACTTGCCCGAGCTTGTCAATCTCTTTGTGATGAGACCCGGCTCCTCCGAGTCGATTGAAAGGTTCCTTGGCCAGCGCAGTCGCGACTGTCCGCGCTTTGCTCTCCAGGTTACAAATATGTGTGTGTGGTGTGTGTGTGTGTGTGGTGTGTGTGTGTGTGTGCTTTGTGTGTGTGTGTCTGTGTGGTGTGTATGTGTGTGTGTCTGTGTGGTGTGTATGTGTGTGTGTCTGTGTGTGTCTGTGTAGTGTGTGTGTGTGCTTTGCGTGTGTGTGTGCGTGTGTGTGTGGGTGTGGGTGTGTGGTGTGCGTTGCTTTGACAATCTTCATTCATTCATCTTTCTCTCCTTCTCTTTGTGTCTTGTTTTAGACTGCTTGGGTATTAGAGGGCCACATGGCTGACGGTCCCTTCTACTCGGCTGAGGCGCTCGCGAACCCCACGGTGCACGAGCGAGAGCAACGACAACACCAATTGCGTTGCATGCGACTACGAAATATGGTTCTCATGGATCCCACTGCTGTCTCTGCCACACTAGGTCGTTCAAACATTCGCATGTCCATTGATCGAGCGCTTAGCGATGACCGAATAGACAGGGAATCGCAAGTGACCGTGTCATCCTCTTCATCCACACTGTTGCCAAACATGACCGTCGACGAAGAAGACTCTATTGTTGTGTCGCCTCGTTCGCCAGGACGCTCCTCGTCGTCCACACACCGACGCTCGCGTTCGGAGGCGACCCCAGTCTCGTCGTGGGCTTGCACTACCGTCGAGGCGGCGGCCGCCGCGGGCGATGCCGAGGACACGTCTGGCTCGCCCTTCTCTGTTATGCCACCCGGCGCCATGCTGCTCGCTTCTACCTACATTGGTGAGTCCCCTGTACAGGCGCAGGCCGATGCTGCAGATGCTACTTCGAAGGCTAACACTGGCAGGGGAAAGGGGCCACAACAGCACGAACAGCAAGAGGAATTGTTGGAGTTGGCGGAAACAAATCGATTGATTCGGCCCATTGATGAGGCAGAGTCCTCTCTGGAAGCGTCCCTCGTGGCTCCCTCTTCAAATACATCCGCTCTGGTCCGTGAACATTCTGCAAGTGACCCCCCTCGCAAAATTCACATGGTCGAGCCCGCAGCTGCACCCAATCACACCGCCACCAGCGTCACCCCCCCGCAACGCACCCCCTCCTTTGCAATGCGACTTGCCTCTCTTTGGAACCGTACCGCCCCATCTCCATCGTCGTCGTCCTCTTTTTCCTCGCCCCAGCATCAACCTCACCAACCGCCCCGCAGCGGCTCCACCTCTTCCCTGCCCACACTCCTTCAACACGACCCCAACTCCATCATCCACAACCACAAGCGTGTGCACCATGCCTCGCCTGGTTCTCCCATGAGAAAATCCCAGTCTCTGCGTCGCCCCGCACCCGCTCCTCTTGATCTCACCAATCCCCAATCGGCGCCCGCCAACGCTCGCATAAACCAACAGCGCGACTTCTTCACACCCCTTACGTCGTCCCCCGCGACGTCGGCCATTGCCTCCGGCTCGCTCCACCACCAGCTGCTGGCTGGCTGCCGCAACTTTGTCCAGGCTCTGTCGGACATTGCAACGCGGCTAAGTCTCCAGCGTGAGCCCTGTCTGCGGCGCACCCAACTCCACGGCGATCTAGTTCTGCTCAACCTCTCCTTGCCCGCCCGTCTTTTTGTACCGCTCTCGGGCGTCGGCGAAGACCATTTCATTGTGCGCATTCCTCCCGAGGAAGCCGTCACGCTCAACTCTAAAGAGCGCGTGCCCTGTCTCCTCCATATTGAAGTGGTTGCCTGTGACAACCTCCTCACCTCTCCCGTCCCCAAGCGCAAGGCAAACCGTCCTCCGCGCTCCCCCGCCGCCTCCCCCATGCACACCAAATTCCGTCGTGCCGTCGATCTGCATGCAGACGCAAACAATCCCACTGCCTCAACAACCACCACCACAACAACAACAACTACTACTACTACTACAACAACCAAAACAGCAACAGCGCCCACCAAGAACGTCTCGTTTGGCATTGGTTCGCCCGACTCGTCACGTAGCTCTATTGTCGAAGGTGTTGACGGCGAGAGTGGCGATGACACGCCCTCTACGCACAGCAACACAAGCACGAGCGAGAGTAAATCACCGCCTTCCTCCGCTGTTCGTTCGGCCAGCACCAACAAGAGCAATAAGTCACTGGCGTCTCCTTCTGCCTCGCGTGTCACCGATGTGCGGCCCTTCTTCAACGACTTACTTTTCGACGACGACGAAGACCCTCTTGCCGATACCACCGTCTACACCCGTTCGGCCGGCGACGTTCGTCGTGGTCTCTCCGACTCGGCCAGCACCACGCCGCTTGTCGGCTCGCCCTCCAGTACCTCTGCTGCCACCTCTGCACGCTCACCCAGTTTATCTGAGGCACCCTCTGCATGTGCGACGGTAGCGACGTCCCCCCACATCGAAGCGACATTCAATGCTGCCTCTACTGACAATACGCCAACTTCTGCTGCGGCTGAAGCTACTGCTGCTACTGCCGACGATGCCACATCCATGGAGGACTTTGGCCAGTCGTCCATTTCGACGGCGACTGCAAACTTGATGGCCAGTGACAACTTCCGGCCGCACGCCGACGACCCGTCTGCAGTGGTGTTCCGCGAGCCATGGGTGGCCAAGGAAGAGCGCGTGCGCCAAGCATCGCCCTACGGCGAGCTACCTGGTTGGCGGCTAATGACGTGCATTCTTAAAGTGGACGACGACCTGCGACAGGAGCAGCTGGCGACGCAGCTCGTCACCAAGTTCCAGGACATTTTTCAGCGCGAAAAGCTGTCGCTCTGGCTCCGGCCTGTGCGTATTCTCATCACCTCGTGCAACGGCGGCCTCATCGAGACCATCCCCAACGCCATGTCGATCCACTCCATCAAGAAGACGTCGCGTGCCAAGACTCTCCGCGAGTTCTTTGTCGGCGACTTTGGCGAAGAGGGTCTTCCCGACGCACAGCGCAACTTTGTCGAGTCGCTTGCAGCCTATTCGCTCGTCTGTTACTTCCTGCAGCTCAAGGACCGACACAACGGCAACATCCTCCTCGACGCCGACGGCCACATCATCCACATTGACTTTGGCTTCTTCCTCAGCTCCTCCCCGCGCAACCTCAACTTTGAAAGTGCCCCGTTTAAGCTCACCGCCGAGTTTGTCGAGCTTATGGATGGAAGGGACTCGGATCTCTTTCGCTACTTCAAAATGTCTCTCCTCAAGGTAAAAAAAATAAAAAAAACGATACCAAACAAATATAATGGGTGTGGATATTGTGTGTGTGTGTGTGTGTGTGTGTGTGTGTGTGTGTGTGTGTGTGTGTCACATGTCTCACTCGAAATGTGCTTACGAGTTACTCACAACGTAACGAACGCACACACACTCACACACGCACACTTTCTTTGTCGTGTCTCGCTTTCTCTTACTCACACATTCTCTCAAACACACAGGGATTCCTTGCGGCACGCAAACACTCAATGGAGATTGTGTCGGTTGTTGAGATCATGGCAGTGGGGTCGCGCATGCCGTGCTTTGCCTCGGGCGGCACCGACACCCTGCGCGCGCTTAAGGAGCGCTTTGGCGTGAGCCAGACTGAGGCTCATATCCACGCCCTCGTCGAGCGCATGGTCGACCAGAGCATTGCTTCCTATCGCACTTCTTTGTATGATAACTTTCAGTATTATACCAATGGTATTCTCTTGTAATTCCTATTTTTTTTCTCTTTTTTCTTTTTCTCTTGTTTATTAATAAAATGAATAAGATAACCTTTTTTCTAGTTTGGATTGAAATTTAGCATTCAGTGTATTTATTATTTTATTTTGCGTCTGTAATATCATTTTGAAACACATACAGACAGACAGAGAAGGGAGAGAGAAAGAGAGAGAGTGAGAGAGAGAGAGAGTGAGTGAGTGGGAGAGAGAGCCATTACAATTTCTCTCAGTTGTCCTTTGGGGTCTGCTCAGCGGAAGCAGCAGGGTCGGCAGTGGCAGGAGCGTCTGCGTCCGCCACGGCCTTCGCCGCGTCGCGCTTGTCCTTGGCCTCCTTGTCCTTGAGCTGCTGTGCCTGCAGGCGCTTCTCAATCTCCTCCATCTTCTTGGTGGTGTCGACGGGACGCGCTGCACCAAACGGGTTGGATTTGCTGCCGCCCGACGCAGAGGAGGAGTCGGAGGTGGCTGGAGCAGCTGTACGGGGCTGCAGGTTGAGACGGGGCCGCTCGGCGCGTCCACCACGGTCACCGCCACGGTCACCGCCACTGCGGTCGCTGAAGCCACCGCCAAAGCCACCGCGTCCGCCACGGTCGTCACCACGGTCGCTGCCACGGTCACGACGGTCTGTGGGTGCGCGAGACTCACGCGGAGGCGGGGCTGCGTTGGTGCGCCACTGTCGGTCACTGTCGCTGCGCTCACTGCCGCTCGCTCCGCCGCGTCCGCTCGCCGGTGCCTCCGCAATGTCGATGCGCAGTCGTCGGCCCATAAAGTCCTCACCGTCAAACTCCAGTGCTCTCGTCAGCGACTCCTGGTCCACAAACTCAACGTAGCCAAACCCCTTGCCGCGGTTGGCACGCGGGTCCAGTGGCAGGCGCACATTCGCAATCTGTCCAAATTAAAAACACAAACAATAATAATGAAAATTAATATAATCATAATAATAATAATAATAATAATAATAATAATAATAATAACTGATTCCTTTGGTATTTGTCGGGATTTACCTTCTCCGGGGGGAAGAGCCCTTCGATGTCGGCGCGGCACACGTCGTACGAAAGGCTGCCAATGTAGCAGGTGAAGGGGGGCTCAGTCGGCATTGGCACGGGAGCGCGTTCACGTCGCTCGGAACGGTCGCCGTAGCCGCCACGGTCGCCGCCACGGTCGGAGTAGCCACCACGGTCGCCGCCGTATCCACCAGCGCGGTCACGGTCGCCATAGCCGCCACGCTCTCCACCACGCTCACTGCCACCGTATCCGCCGCCGCCGCCGCGCTCACGGTCGCTGTAGCCACCGCCGCCGCCGCGACTGCGCTCACGGTCGTCGTAGCCTCCACCGCTGCGGTAGTCTCCGTGGGACGCTAGAAGAGAGCAAAGAGGAGCGAGAAATGTTTTTGTGAGCGCGTGTTTGCGAAGTCGACCGAACAGCCGCAAACCACACTACGCGACAACACCACAGTCATCTGCTTACGCTCAGGCAGAGCCGAGATCTCATCACCCCATCCAGGCGATGCTGACGCACCCTCGCTGCCGCCAAGGAAGTCTTGGAGCTACGGAAAAAAAAAAATGTCAAAAAGGCACAAAAGGAGAAAAAAAAAAGCGACAGACGACGCAACGAGCACAGCTGCAGACGCAGACCGCGCGGATATGAACAGCGCTGTGGCTCTCTTATTGACATACCGACACGGTCTGTCCCTTTTTCTTCGACATGAGACAAAAAAAAAGAAAAAAGAAGTGCTTCGCAGTTCGACTGTCGCTCGACTGATTGATCATCTCAATTCCGCGCGAGCAAGAGCCGCTCACGAACGGTGCGCGCAGCGCCAATCATGCCGCACCTCACTTAAGGGGAAGTCAACTCTACGATGAGCGCTCCTGCCAAGTGAATATCCGTTGTCTGTTGACTTGAGTCAATTGCCAAGAATGATCATTCACCAAAATACAATTATAAATGGTCAAAAAAATTCGACTCATCCCTCGAAAGAAAGGCTAAGCCCTCCTTCGAACTGACACATACACCTACACCCATATATACATACACACACACACACAAATGGCTTTGAAGCGCATTAACAGGGTAAGAAAAAAGGAAAAAAAAAAAAAAAAAAAAGAAAAAAAAAAAAAAAAAAAAAAGAAAGTAAAGGAAAAGTGCTTGTTGGTCTGTTCAAATGGGTGTGTGTGGCCCAAAGCCACCAAGCGCATCCACGTCGGGACTGCGGGGCACGGGCTGGACGGGTGTCGTGAGCAATCTGGGTCGGTCTCATATGAATCCCAACGAGAGACGCTGAGAGACGCTTCCCGGCCCGCTGTGTCTGCCGCCCGTGCCCCTGCGGTCCACCGTCGAGCCCCGCGGCCCCGGCTGCGTCTCCCTTGGGTCCTCTCTTGCTGCTGTGCCTGACGTTTTATTTTTACCTCGACGACTTTTCGTGAAAATGTTCCTTTTGTCGATTGAGCAATGTGTCTGTGGGCGAGTCCCTGCGACTGTCGCTCCTGCCCCATCTGCCACCTCTCGCTAGCCGATTGGGCCCATTGCGGATGCGCGTCAAGAAGCACAGCGCGTCTTAGTTCCCATTATTGCTGCAACACCCAAAACTCACCTTTCTTCGGCTCGCTAGGAGCTTGTTGATCTTGGACGCGACCCGCCGTCTAACTGCAGTGCTGGCCCTCAAGGGGACGATTGTAAGCGACCGATGTTCTTTTTACTTTTATGCTTTGTCGTTTTGTATGTTTCAACTTTGACACTTTTTTTTCTTTCGCTCAGTGTTTCATTGGCAGGCAACAATCATGGGTCCTGTAAGTCATCAACAAGAGGGAGAGGGATAGAGAGGGGAGGAGGAGGAGGAGGAGGAGGAGGAGGAAAACGTGTGTGTCCTGTTTCTGACTCTTTGTCTTATTGTGTTTTCCTGTCTTACGCAGCCTGATAGTCCCTTTACTGGTGGGGTGTTCTTCCTCAAGATTAACTTTCCTACCGATTATCCGTTTAAGCCACCGAAGGTAAGCGCCACACTCTGGAGCAAGTGTGTAAAAAGCCCCTCGAATCGAAAGCTGAACGAGTCGTTTGTGGCGGAATTGTGCAATTGCAGGTTAGCTTTACGACGCGGATTTACCATCCGAACATAAACAGCAACGGCAGTATTTGTTTGGACATTCTTCGGGATCAATGGAGTCCTGCTCTGACCCTTTCTAAAGGTATATATATATATATATAATGTGTGTGTGTGATAAGGTTTTGACGATTTTGTGTTCGATTTGGGTACAGTGCTTCTGAGCATCTGTTCGATGCTGACAGATCCCAACCCGGACGATCCGCTGGTCCCCGAGATTGCGCACACATACAAGACGGACCGCGACAAGTACACGGCGACAGCCCGCGAGTGGACCCGCAAGTACGCCATGTAAAAACAAGAAAAAAAGAAAACGAAAAGAGAATCCATTTCTTCTCTTTGCAACTCTCTTTTGAGACTGGTTATGTTTATTTTTAATTTTATGGGTTATCATTGGTGAGATTGGATGAGGGTGTGACGGTGTTGCCAGTATGCAATGCGCACTGAGTCAAGTGTGCTCAGTCGCTCACACACCTACAGTCAGCAGAATGTGAGACATTTTGTTCTTCTCTCGTTTCTCTTTCGCTCGTTTCCCTTTCGTTTCTCTCCTCTCTACTCGCCCCTATCTGTTCTCTTCTCTCTCTCTCGTCTCTCCTCTCTCCCTCCTTTCTCTATCGCTTTGTTTCTTTCTTCCTCCCTCCTCTTTCCCTCTCTCTGCATGAAACTTACTGCCAAGGCAAGGGCCTTTGCTTCTGCGTTGCCTGCACGCATGTCCTCCTCGTGCATGTCGAGCATGAGCGACTGTGCGTGTGGCGACACAATATGTCGCTCCTCAAGCGCAACACAGAGTGCTTTGATTTGCGGGAATTCGCTGAAGCGACGCGCGCGCACCAGTCCGCGCAGGTAGTTCCACGCACTCTCGTTGTTGGGCGCCATGGCAATTTGCTTTTCCGTATAGGCAATCTCACGTGCAATCACCTCGTCGGTGAAACCCGTCGTGTTGGTCACAACAAAGTACCGTTGGTTCCACGCCGAGTTGTTGCGCACATCCATGCTCAGTAGTTTCTCGCAAAATGCCAGTTCGTCGTCCCAGAGCGAAAACTCGCGAATCACCCACTGTCTATGGAAGCAAAAGTCGTTAGATTGTAAGGGAGAAAACGGGAAGGAAAGAGGTGTGCGCGCACGCATTCCAATTCCCAAGTACGTTTGTTGCCACAGCCTCACCTGTGACCCCATGCGTGGTAGTTTTTGGCATCTTCAAGTAAGATATCAAAGGTGAACTGGAGTTCGCGCGAGGGATCGCGCAGTCGGTCGACAATGGCGCGTCTGTGGAACCAGATCTGGTAGTTTTTCGGCGTGTCTCTCGCCGCGTCCTCGGTGTACTCGAGCTCTTCGTTCAGATCGGACTTGAGCGCGTCTAAAAGTAGCCTTCGGTAGTGCCTGGAGGCGAAGAACACGGCTGTCAGTCGTTTTGCCATTCCGCCGCACCGTCACACGCGTACCATGCAGTGTAGTTCGCCGCATTGTAAGAAATAACATCCTTGGTGAGCTCCAGGGCGCGTTCGCTCCGCTCGTTCGCCGCGAGAACGCCACGAAAGTAGTCCATTACATCGCGAACTGAAACCCCCAAACGATTTGTGAGTTGTTTCGTCCACATACACAAAAAACATACAGTCGTCTGAGTAGGCAATGGGTACGACGGGATCGGGCCCGTCGTCTTGCGGCACAGGTGTAATGTCGCTCCATTCGGGGCGGTCAGCATAGCGAGTTGTCTGAAGAGAAAAGAAAATCGATCAAACCAAAATGTTTTTTCAAGCCGGTTGCTTCTTTACCATCTCTGAGAATGGGAGACTGAGACAAGATGGAAAACAACGACAAGAAAAGAAAGCGTAGTCACTAGTGACTGGCGATAGTGACAGAAATAAGTGATTAGTGAAGAAGAAGACATTGACTAGTTGACTGATCATTCAAACTTTTGAATCGTCAATCGTTCACACTTCACAATAATCACATTTTTAATTTGTTCCCACTCACTGGCTGCGCGGCGCCTGTTGTGTGTTGTTATAATAGTCGAGAGAAAGGGAGAGAGAGAGAGACGGGGCGATGATCAGCCGAGTGCTTGTGGGTGTGCTGGTTGCGCTGTTTGCGATCACCGTTGCTTTACCAGTCGCAGCAGAGACGTCTGCGGCAAAGCCCAGGTTCCCGCTGGGCGTCAAACCTGATAGTACGTTCCGCACTGTGGATTCCATGTGCCGCCTGTGCTCTTGGTCTGCTGGATGTGTCTGATGTGGCACCTTTTTTTTTTTTTTTTTTTTTTTTTTTTGTGCGTGTTTCCGTCGTTTCCGATTGTATCGCTTGTATATGCACAAGCAAGCACCGGTTGCGCATGCATGCCACAGTTGACATTTGAAGGGTTGTCGCTGGCCACGTTAGGCTGTCCCTGTGTGTTTTTCTTGGGCTGAAATACCAAAGAGAAAACGTTTTGATAGTTCGTCTGTAGAAACATCTGTGTTTGTGTCGGGAGGACCCATTCGATGCGACGGCAATAGGTAAGCAGGAGGGGAGGAGGGGGTCCTTACTTTTCGTGGCGGGGCGGACGCTTGACGATGGCCGTGTAGTGTGGAGGTTCCGCTGTCGTCGGTGAACGATGACTTTTGCGACTGTGCCGATGGGACTGACGAGCCTGGCACGAGTGCGTGTCCCAATGGTCAGTTCTGGTGTGTGAACCGCCACCACGTGGGCTACTACATTCCATCGTCGCGTGTGGGCGATGGTGTGTGCGATTGTTGCGATGCGTCGGACGAAGTGGACGGTGTGTGCGAGAACACTTGCCGCAAACTCGGTGAGGAGAAGCTGCGAGCGGCGCACAAGGAGCGTATGGGACGCTTGAGTGGCGACAAGACACGACAAGAGTGGGCATTGCAAGGAAAGACGAAGAAGGGCGAGCGAGAGGCCGAGCTGGTGACGGTTCGAGCGGAGCTGGCGGAGAAGCAGACGGCGCAGACGACGGCGGAGGAAGCGAAGCGCGAGGCGGAGGAAATTGAGCAGCGGGCTAAGAAGGAACACGAGGACGCATGGAATGCAGGAAAGGCAGCGCGCGATGAGGCACGGGAGGCGGCGCGCGATGCGGAGGCAGCGGCACGCGCACAGGAGCAGGAAGGAGTGGATGACCAAGATGCTCCAGTGGACGATGAGAATGGTGAGCAAGGTTGTGTGGTGTGGTCTATTCCGTTGTATGATGGGGTTATGTAGTATATTGGTGTTTAGATATGAGTATTTTTTGTCTTTGGTGTGTGTGTATGTGTATGTGTGTGTGTGTGTGTGTGCGTGTGCGTGTGTGTGTGTGTGTGTGTGTTTGTTTGTGTGTTTATGGTTGCATTTGTAGTGTGGACAAAGGTTCGTAACGTGTTTTCTGGATGGTTTTCGGGTGAGCGAAACAAAAACACACGTTTTGTATCTATGAGTGTCTGTTATTATTATTGTATATTTTTATATCTTTTATCTTCTATATATTATGTGTGATTAAATGGGGAAATGGCTCGAAAAAGGAAGAGAATAAATTCGTTTCGTATGTGTAGGGAATGAAGAGGATAATGGGAAGGGAGACACAGACGACGAACCCATGCCAGAGTATCCACCGGAGACGCAGACACTCATCAAAGGTGCGTCTTTGTGTTGGTGGTGTCAATGTTGACTGTATGTGTGTGTTTTAGCTGCCGACGAGGCGCGGAATGCGCTGACCAACGCTAATTCGGATGTGACTAAGCTGCAGAACACAATCAAGTATGTCAGGGAGAGAGACAGAGAGTCCGTCAACTCATCTTTTGTCTCTTTTTTTGTGTCAAGCGATCTTGAGGCTAAATTGCGTGTTGACTATGGACCAAATGAGGAGTTCCAACCAATGGAGGTGATCAAACGATAGAGAGTAACAAAGTGGGGTGATTTATTTGTTTGTTTATTTGTTTATAGGGCGAGTGTGTTGAGTACGTGACGTCCGAGTACAAATACCGACTGTGTCCGTTTGATCAAGTGACGCAAGAGTCCAAGAAGGGAGGATCACGCACGACACTCGGGTACGTCACCAAGCACCAAGCACACGCTGCGCATACACACGCAGCGAGAGAGGAGGGAGGAGGGAGAGAGTGTGTGCAAAAAAAAGAAAGAAAGAAAGTGATAGAGAGAGAAAAACGCGATAGGGAGAGAGAAACAAATAGAAAGAGGAGGAAGAAACAAGAGAGAAGAGCGCGTTTGGAACCTAACTCGTGTGTATGTATGTTAGGAAATGGGGCTCGTGGAAGGAAGACGGCGAGGGAGCAGAGCGGTACGGTGAAATGCAGTTCCGTCATGGGCAGAAGTGTTGGGGAGGACCAGACCGGTCGATTGTCGTCAAAGTTCAGTGTGGTGAGTCACAGCAGCTGAGTACAGTGGCCGAGCCCAACAAGTGCGAATACACGGCTGTATTGAGCTCACCCGCCGCCTGCTGGGCCACCGATGCCGACTATGCCTTCCAGAGACAACAACAACAACAGCAGCAGACGGGCCATGAAGAGCCACGCGACGACGAATTGTGACAAGAAAAATACCTTTTATTCTCTTTCAATCAATCAATATTTTGTCTTCATTTTTTGTTCTACTTCTTGAGCGTTGCCACAACCGCCTCGGCCGCCTCACCCAGAGACTCACTACGGTGCAAAAGATAGAGAGGGGAATGAATGATGGGAGCGATTTTCGATGCAGTAGTAATATAGATTTACGCTGAGATAATCTGGACGGGACTGGACTTGAGGAGTGTGCGGGCCTCGTCGACGTTGGTGCCGGCGAGACGGACAACCAGAGGCAGCTTGAGGTCGACCTTTTGGCAGGCTGCAATGATGCCACGGGCGACGACAGCGCAGTCGACAATGCCGCCAAAAATGTTGACGAGAATGGCCTGCACCTGCGTGTCGGCAACGATGATGCGGAAGGCATCCGTCACCTGGCTCTCCTGCACGCCACCGCCCAGGTCAAGGAAGTTGGCCGGCTCTCCTCCGTTGAACTACGGGAGCAACCGAGTGAGTAAGTGGGAGCAAGTGATTATGACTGCGTATGTACCTTGATGATGTCCATTGTGGCCATGGCCAGTCCTGCGCCGTTGACCAGACACCCAATGTTACCAGTCATTCCAATAAAGTTGAGTCCCGCCTAAGTCCATTCAGCGCAAGCCAGTCAGTTCAACACACACATACATACATACAAAACAGATCCAGAGTTTCTTACAGCCTGAGCCTCGACCTCTCGTGCGTCTTCCTCGCGAGTATCGCGCATGCTGAAAATCTCCTTTTGTCGGTACTACACCCACAGTCAATTAATACAAATTGTGTGTGTGTGTGTGTGTGTATGTGTGCGTGATATTGCAACTCACCTCGGCGTTATCATCAAAGTTAACCTTGGCATCAAAGCACACGACACGACCGTCGTCGGTCTCGCCCAGAGGGTTGATCTCGACCTGTGTCGCATCAACGGCTGTGAACATCCCGTACAGGCGCTGCATCTGCTTGGCCGCCTCGCTCAGGTTGGCCCCTTCAAACCCCAGCGCCTTGGCACACCGCTGCGCCTGCTCGTCCGTCAGTCCCAATTCAATGTCGATTGCCTCTTTAAAAATCCGATCGGGTGTGTCCTCCGCCACCTAGAAGGAGCAAAGGAGTTTTTCAGCGCTACGTCGAGATCTGACACTTTGACTGTGTGTTTGGTACCTGTTCAATGTCCACACCGCCGTCTTGGCTCGCCACAATCACGGGTGCCTGCGCACCACGGTCCAACAGAATGGCAAAGTACTTCTCTGTCACAATGTTCAGTGCTTCCGCAACCATCAGCTAAAAAAAAAGCACACAATCAATCGCTCTCTCTCTCTCTCTTTGTCACGTTGTTCATTCTTCCTCCTTTCTTGCTCTCTCTCTCTCTCTCTATCACTTTGTTTCTCCCTCCCTCCTCTCTCTCTCTCTCTCTCTCTCGCTCTCTCTCTCTCTATCACTTTGTTTCTTTCTCCCTCCTCTCTCTCTCTCTCTCTCTCTCTCTCTCTCTCTCTCTCTCTTGAACTCTCTCTCTCTTGAACTCTCTCTCTCTCTCTCTCTCTTGAACTCTCTCTCTCTCTCTTTCTCTCTCTCTCTCTCTCTCTTTCTCTCTGTTGAACTTTTCTATTCGTCGTTGCTTCTGCGCTATGGTTGGTCATACCCTTGTTCCTTGTAGGAAGAACTGATCATTTTCGGGGGCGAAGAGGTGAATGGCGATCGGATTTTGTGCAGCAACGACTTGTACTATCTCAAATTGAACAAACTCGAGTACACTCGTGTGAGTTCACGCAACTCGCCGGCACCTCGTACATCACACCAAGCGGTTGCTATCGATCGAATGGGCGGTCAAATGTGGCTGTTTGGTGGGGAATTTACGTCACCGTCAGGCTTGCAGTTCAAGCACTTCCGCGATTTGTGGATGCTCTCCCTCAAAGACAACGCCTGGACCAAGGTAAAAAAGATTCCCCGCTTTTCCGTTTGTTCTTCTGCTGCTCACGCATATAAGCCATAGATTGACGCAAAGGGAGGACCAAGTGCGCGCAGTGGACATCGCATGACAGTGCACAAGCACTGTCTCTACGTGTACGGCGGATTTCAAGACTCAGACGGAATCAACAGTCAATTCTTCTCTGATGTCCATGTGTTCGACCTGGACAACCACGTCTGGCTCCCAAAGGTACCCTTTCTTTCCCTCTCATTTATGTGAATAAAAACTGGTTTGAAAAACTGGTTTGTCTTGTTTGCTATAGATGAAGCTGCAGACCGCACCGTCACCGCGATCAGCCTGCCATTTGTTCACCGGCGAAAGCACCGTGTGTCTGTATGGTGGGTACCACAAGGAAACTGTCAAGGGCGCGGCGAGCGAACAGACGGCCGTCTACGATGACATGTGGCAGCTGGACGTGAACGGAGCGCTGTGGAGCAAAATGAAGCGAGGAGGGACGCCACCAAGAGCACGTTCTGGGGCAGCGAGTGCACAGTGGCGCGATCGACTGTACGTCTTTGGCGGAGTGTGCGACTCGGATCCGGGCGAGGAGTCGGACTTGCAGTCGGAGTACTTTAACGATATGCACGTGTACAACTTGAGCACACACAAGTGGTATCCCGTGCGACTGCGCGGCGAAGAGGCAGATGGCGACCATGTTGACGAGGAGGGCACTGGAGAAGCGTCTGGTGAGCGCAAGGCCTGGCCCGTTGCGCGGTTCAATGCCAAGCTCGCCGTTATTGGTAACACTGCCTATCTTCATGGGGGTCTAGTTGATGCGGGTGCGCGTGAGGTCACTCTGGGGGATCTCTGGCAATTGGACCTGAGCAAGTTGGATGGTACTAATATTATTGTTTTTATGATTTTTATTATTATTATAATGATTTTTTTTTCTATTTTTATGATGATAATACGGTGTGTAGAGTGGCGATGTTTGGTGGCGCTTGATGAAGAGACGCTGAAGAATTTGGGGCGGGTAATTGACTCGGACGAAGACGATGAATGGGAAAACGTTGAGGGAACGGGAGAGGAATCCGACGAGTCGGACGATTCGGACGAATCAGAGGAGGATGAGGTTGGGCCGGCGACACGGGCGGCGCAAGCACTGCCGCTGCCTGAGCCACAGGCAGGCGAGACGAGCGAAGGGTTCTTCTCGCGCACGCGCAGTGACTGGTTGGACATTGTCAATGCACAGGCAGTCGATGCGGGCGAGGCCCTGAGCGGGAAACACGCAAACAAGGCCGCAAAGGAGCACGCAACACGCGTGTACGACGCATGGGCGGCCACGCAGAGCACTCCTGTCAAGCACAAGGGCAAAGGGAAAGGTCCCAAGTAAATGATGACTGATGAGTACATTTTTATTGCGATGAAGTTAATGTTACAAAGGGGCAACAACGTGTGCAAAGAGGACGCTGTCGTTGCCGTAGCGCTCGTAGACCACGTCGCGCATCCGGAACAGCCCGCTCATGTTCCCAATCTATATAATAAGAAATGAGACCGTGTATGCAATGGCCATGACCTTCTTCTTACAACGACTGCATCGGCCTGTGAGGCGAAGAGAGGCGCAGTGGTCACAACGAGCGCACTGACTAAGTTGGGGGCGGCGAGGAATGATCGAATGACGGACGCACCACCCTCAACCATGAGCGAGCGCACAGATGTGTGTTGATGGAGATGCGAGAGAAGCGCAGTGAGAGAGAGGAGAGTTCCAGCAGGGTCGCATGGCAGACGCACAATTCGCGCGCCTGCTGCCTCCAGGGCAGACTGGCGCTCGGACGATGCACTGTGGTTGCAGGCGATTAGGGGGTGGCGGCGCAAGAGACGCGCTGAGGTGGGAGTGCGCAGGTGTGAGTCAAGCACAATGGGCAGTGGCTGGCTGAGTGACGGGTCTGCGTCGCTTTCACTTTCAACCATGTCGTGATCGCTGTTGAGACGAGCACTGAGACGCGGATCGTCGGCCAGTAGCGTTCCAATGCCCACAAGAATGGCATCGTGACTCGCTCGCAGTCGGTGAGTCAGTGTGAACGACTCGCGTCCGCTCAGAATGAGTCGTTCATCGGTGTCGCGCAGACCAATGACACCATCCATACTCTGTGCATAGGTCACTGTCACATGAATGCGGGCGTCGTCGTCGTCGCCGCCGCCGCCGCCGCCGCCGCGGTAGTGGTGGTGGTCATGGGCACCCAAGGAGGGTGTCAAGAGTTGTGGATTGCACAAACTCAGTTTGGAGAACCATGTAACGGTTGAGAGGTCCTCCAACGACATGCTGTGATCGAGCTTTTCGATTTTGGTCTTGAGATAGCGCATCTTCTCGTGAGAAATGATTCCCGTCGGTACAAGCGGACACGACTCACTGATGCACACTCCTCGTTCTGTAAGATCCAACACCTTCCGTGGATTGTTGGTGAGCAGACGAATCGACACGACGCCAAGTAGACGAAACATTTCCGCTGCAATCTCGTAGTCGCGTTCGTCATCACGATGTCCCAACATTGTGTTGGCCGTCACGGTGTCTGCGCCGTCGTCTTGCAAGACGTACGATCTGTGTAATGAGGGGGATCAGAGTTGAAATTGACTTGATAAGTTGGATTGTACCGTAGTTTTTGTGCGAGACCAATGCCACGACCTTCCTGACGCAGATACAAGAGCACCCCCGAACCATTCTGCACGATTAATCTTAGTGCCTCATCAAGCTGGTCTCCACAGTCGCATCGTTCGCTGCCCATCACCTGCAGAGACAGATCGGGAAAGAGTGAGACAGATCGAGAGAGACAGAGTGTGTATTGTGTGTGTGAGAGAGAGAGAGAAAGAGAGAAGGAAAGAGAAGAGAGACATGAATGAAAATGGCTCTCTTACTTCGCCAGTGAAACACTCTGAGTGAACGCGCGCGAGAACGTTCTCCTTGCCGTCGATTTGTCCCAAACACATGGCAATGTGGTCTTTTCCGCCGTCCTACATCGCCAAAGGCCGTTGATCACGTTATATTTTTTCACGTCTGAGCTCACTTACCGACTCGGTGCGAAAAAGGCGCATTGTAAAATCGGCGCCATACCGCACGGGGAGACGTGTTGACACCACCTCTCGTAAGGAGGTCATTGAAACAAAGACAACTAAAAAAAATTAAATTTTAAATGATTGATCAGAGCCTATATCAAATGATAATTCGAGTCCTAGAGGGGAGATAAGGTATCAGGTATCTTTCTTTCGGGAAAGAAATTCACCCTCTCCCATACCCAACTGACCGAGGTGCCGGCCTGCCGTAACCCCGTTGTCACTCAGACAGAACTCGCAGAAGATGAAGAAGAATACAACCCATTAATTGAAATACTCGTCTTCTACTCAAATCAAACCATTTTACTTGCCCATCCACCTCATTGGGAGATGTACCAGCGGACGCTGTGTGTCGCGCTCACCCTCGCAGCACTAGTCACAGCAGACATCTGTTCTCTGTGTGATTGTTCGCCAAGCACAGACCCGCCCGGTGGCCTCGCTGTGAACTGCTCAGCGCGTGGAATCTCGTCAACGCTCCAGCTGAATCTTGACACCCACGCGAGTATTGTCTCGCTCAACCTCTCGCGAAATGCCCTTCAGTATCTCGCACCTTTCCCCGGAAATGGCTCATCTCTACGCACCCTCGATGTGAGCGACAACAGCCTGCTCTCCATCGATCCTACAACGCTCAAGCCGCTGGTGTTGCTTGAGACGCTGCGACTGTCAAACAACCCACTCTCTGACGGCCTCAATAACGACATGCTCGCTTCGAGCTTGCATCTACAGGCGCTGTACATTGATAACACACAGTTGGTGGTGTTGCCGCCGCGTCTACTGGCGCACACTCCATCGCTGCGTGTCTTTGACGCTTCGCGCACAGTGCTACAACATCCGGTCGCCCGAGGCTTCTTCAACAATACGAGCCAGCTGGAGCTCATCAATCTTGATTCGAACGAGGTAACTGCTGCACAGGGGTCGCTCAACGGCTTTTTTGACGGTCTCACGTCGCTTCGTGTGCTCCAATGGACTGGACTTTACGTCCCAACACTCTCATCGGCCGACACCGCCTCCTTAGTTCTTCTCGAGCAACTCCAGCTGGGCATTGCTCTCGACACCAGCATAGATCCCGATTCTTTTAATCCTATGCGTCATAGCTTGCGCTCACTCTCGTTGAGTTTCCGCTACAGACCTTCCTCGCCTGTACCCCCCTTCCCCGTCAGCGCTCTCGAACCCCTGACACTCTTGCAGTCGCTCAACCTCGAAGTCCCCACGCTCACCATTGATAGCGAAAGTGGTGTCTTTGGCTGCTACAATCATGCGCTCGAAAGCCTCACCCTCGTCTTTAACCTCGTCCCCGTTCCCATGGACACTTTCTTCAGCAGCAACCTCTCCGCAGTGCGCTCCCTCTCCCTCTCTTCATCTGGATTTTTGCCTCCCTTCTCATTTTCTAATCTCACCGCCCTTGAAAGTAAGAGTCGTCGAAAGTAGAAAAAGAAAGACCTGATTTAACGTTTTCAATTAGCACTGAGCCTTACCACGTCCGAATATGCCACCTTCGACATCATATTCATTGACAATTCATTTGCCAACCTTGTCAACCTCACAACAATCAATGCAATCGAAGTACCAATTGGCGCATCGCTCACCAACGCCACGTTTGCCTCGACTCCCCGTCTGCAACATGTCAACTTTAACTCGGCCAACATTCCCTCTGTTCCTGCCAATCTCTTCCGCTTCACTCCTCTCCTCACGACCCTCCACCTCCAATTCAATGATTTTGCCACCCTCCCCGCCACTCTTCTCGCGCACACTCCGCTTCTCACCTACCTCGATCTCTCCCTCGGACCCCTCACCTCTCTTCCCTCCTCTTTCTTTCGCTCTACTCCAAACCTCTCCTTCCTCACTCTCTCCTCTAGTTCCATTGTCAGTCTCCCATCCGGTAAATGACCTTTATACCAAAATTCCCTCTGAATGTGTGTTCTATGATTATTTCAGACCTCTTTGCAGGCTTGTCCCGTCTCACGCATCTTGATCTTTCCTTCTGCATCTACCTCTCTCCCCCCGTCGGTCTTTTCACTCCTCTCTCGGGCCTCTCTACCCTCAACCTCGAGAACACCAACACCTCCGATGTCTTTTTGCACTCCCTTCCTTTTGCCACTCTTGCCAATCTGACCTTGCTTAATCTTGAATCATGTCCTTTCCAACTTCTTGGTATGGCGAACATGTCACATAAGATTCAATTTGCACACTCAAAAAATTATAATAATAATAAATTAATTATTATTATTATTATTATTATTATTATTATTATTATTATTATTATTATATATTATTGTAGGGCCATCCAGTCTGTTTGAGGGAGTCGGTACAACAGGTACTGGCCTGGCTTCGCTCCTCGTCACCGGTGGGCGCATCACCACTCTTGCTCCCTTTGTCTTTCTCCCCATTGCCTCGCGTACCCAGACCCAATTTGCTGCTCTGTCTGGTGCATACTCAGAGTGTCCTGTTTGTAGAACTCGTTGAGCTTGATCTGTCGACGCAGTTGATTAGCTCACTTGATGTGCTTACGTTTACTGGCCTCTCGCGTCTCAAGTCACTTAACCTTCAACGTACGCTTCAAATAATAATCATAAAAATATTTTAATAAATTTATAATAATAGTAATAATAATAATAATAATAATAATAATAATAATAATAATAATAATAAATTGATAAATTAGTAATATTAATTCTCATTTAATATTCCTTTTTCTCTCTTTCTCCCTCTCTGTTTCATGACATAGACAATAAGCTGACATCGCTCTCCGAAGGACTCTTTGCTGGTTTGATTGCACTCGAGAGTCTTCAGCTCGACTTCAACAACATATCCTCCCTCCCTCCGCTCTTTGGCTCCTCCTGTGCACTCGCATTTCCGCTTGCCTTCTTCTCCATGTCCTTCAACAGCATTTCGTCCATCGACCCGTTGCTATTCGTTCCAGTAGGAACACCAACTAAAGTGTCCTGTTTCTCAGCTCCAATTGTTCTTTGCAGTGCCCCTTTCTGTCCCATCTGATTCTGCGCCACAATGCACTCTCCTCAGTCAACTTTCTGGGCATCACTCCTCTCTCTCATCTCTCGGCAGTTGATTTGAGTTTTAATCAGCTGACTATTGACTCTTTTCGTGAATGGTCTGTGATCACTGGTCAGCCACTCACCGTACTAGACATAAGCGAAAACCAAGTGAGTCCAAAAAAAGCACAATGATTGTCAGCATTTAATTCTGTTTGTTTCCCTTTAGCTCACTGCTCTTCCATATATTTGTGGTTATGCTAATATTGTCAGCTTCTTTGGCAATCCCTTTACCGGCCCAATGTGTCCTTCCGGTACACATAATTATCACTCTCAAATTCTTAATCATATTCATGTACTTTTGTAATATTTATTTATCTTTATAGGGACGTATGGAATGTTTCCCATTTGTATTTTATGTGCGTCCAAGTGTTTCAACAACTTTGGAACAGGAGCGGGGGGTCTTCTGTCAAGCACTGCGGGTTGCTCAGGGCCGGGTACACTCTCTGTCTATCACTTTTTTTCCCTCCCTCCTCTCTCTCTATCACTTTGCTTGTAACTCTTTATCACTTTGTTTCTGACTCTTTATCAATCTGTTTCCAACTCTTTATCACTTTGTTTCTAACTCTCTATCACTTTGTTTCTAACTCTTTATCACTTTGTTTCTGACTCTCTATCACTTTGTTTCTCCCTCCGGCTCGCTCTGCCATTCAGTCACTCACTCTACATATTTTGCGTTTAGGCCCTACTGAGTGCTGTCCGGCAGGCCTTAGTGGCCCTGGGTGTGCGTATGTGACATCGTGTTTGGCTCACCCGTGTGCCAAGTACAATGGAACATGCATTGATTCGGCCAATGTGACCCAGGCGGCCATTTGCCACTGTCCCCCACCGACACTCTCCTACTTTGACGAATACGGTCCAAACTGTGTGCCCGAGTGTGTCCAAGGCACCTTTCCCTCCTACGATTCTCATGTAGGCGAAGTGTGTCTGGCCTGTGACGTTCAGTGCCTCCACGGCTGTACCTCGGCCGGTCTCGCCGGCTGCATTGTTCCTCCCGATCGCACGCCCGTCGAGGTGGGTGGGGGCGTTGCTGCCGCTGCAGTACTTGTGGCTCTTGTTGCTGCCGTGTTGGTGCGTCGGCGCGTGCGCCGTGCGCAGCAGCACCAGTCGGCGCTGTACACACGTCTGCTGGACGATCGTGACCAGCAGGTGCGCTTTCTTGAGCAACTCTGGAGCATTAGCGAGCGCGATCTCACCCTCACCGACCGCATTGGTCAGGGCGCATTTGGTACTGTCTGGCGCGCTCTCTGGCTTGGTCGTCAAGTTGCAGTCAAAATGGTATAAACAACATGTCAAATTTTAATGAAGCTGATACTGTTTGCTTTTCAGCTTAACTCTGCTGTGCTTGAGACGGACGAACAATCTGGCGTTGAGTTTGCCAAAGAAGTGAATTTTCTTCGAGGTCTGCGACACGAAAACATTGTGCTATTCTACGGAGCAGGCGTGCAGAAGGAGGACAGGGCGGGGGGTGGGGGCGGCGAGGGCGGTGCGCCCTTTCTTGTGCTTGAGTACATGGAGCGCGGTTCACTGCGCGCTGTGCTTGACGATCCGACTGTTGATGTCCCTTATGCGCTCGTGGCTCGTTTTGCCCTTGACATTGCCAGGTACGTGCCAAGAAAATTATTCTTATTATGATTAAAAACTTTTTTGTGATGTTGTTTTCAGGGGAATGCGCTTCCTTCATTCGCGATCGTACCTTCATCGTGATCTCAAGGGCGAAAATGTGTTAGTTGATTCGAAATGGACATGTAAGATTGCAGACTTGGGCTCAAGTAAACTGGCGAGTGCGACGGCGCAGGCACAACAACCGCATCAGACTGGGACGATGGAAGAGCATGAGCTCAGTGCACTGGCAGGACCCGGAGACGAATTTGCGAGCTCAAGGACGAGTCATGCTATTGGACACGCGGGAGTCACAACGATGGGTGTCGGGTCGCTCTTATGGAGTGGTAAGCTCTGAATCTCCGAACTTTCCGTTCAATTTTCCATCTCTGAAACGTTCCCTTTTAGCGCCTGAAGTAATCCGTGGCAACGAATTTGTGATGGCATCCGACGTGTACTCTTACGCCATTGTCTTGTACGAGATTGTGTCGCGCACACTGCCCTTTGCGGAAGTAGCGCTGTCCGACGTGGCGTCCTCCGTCGTACGGGGCTACCGACCATCGCTGGCGTCCTTCTCGGCTGCCCCGCCCGCCCTCCGCGCCCTCATTGTGTCCGCCTGGGACCCCATGCCCGCCCATCGTCCTTCCTTTACCGACATTGTTCATACCATTGCAGAGCTCGATTAAAGTATTATTATTGTTATATATTAATGAAAAAAATTAATAATAATAATAATAATAATAATAATTATTATTATTATTATTATTATTATTATTATTGGAACGTACGCCGCCTAATCAGTCGCACTTCCCCGGTGTTGATTCTCTGGCATGACGCACCACACTGCCGCCCCTATGCAAGTAAAGAAGGATACGGTGGCCATGGCTACTGCAAATGAAAGCAGTCTTTTGAGACATCACTACATACAGAGAGTGATAGCGGCACCAACAGCAACCCCTGCAGCTGGCGGCGGCCGCTTATACTACGAATCGAATTACCCCTACCCTTTCTTTTTCCCTGTTCCGGCCAGATCTAAAATTTACCTGTTCAACTCTCTCTCTCGAAATCCCTACGTCTTTAGCCTTTCGCTTTCTTGTGGGAGATTTTTAGTTCAAAATCCTGCTGCTGCGGAAATGCTATGTATCATTTACAATACAAATTATATTATATATTATACACTAATTACCTTGGTAACGGCCTAGCTCCACATGCAAGTTTAAGGGGTTGGAACGTCCGCTTTGGCTCCTTATAGTTATAATTATAGGCCTGCAAAGGGCGGAGTGGCCGCTTTAATTTTTGGATGGGTGCGAAAATTTGGATTGCCCAATGCGTTTCCAAAAACAACGCTCGCTCGGCAGGGGCCTCACCAATTAACCCCCCTAAATATATAACCCTGCACCCTCCGTACGCACGTATGTATGTGTACCTTCCCCAACGCCGGCTCGCGAGCGTATTTTCTTGTGGCCGGCCTCCTGCGCATTGATCGAAGACGGCACGCTTTTTTTTTTCGTCTTTGATCATCGCTCAGTAGTTTACAGTTTCGCTCAAAGCCATCGCTGGCGCTCTTTCCATACGCGACGGTGCACCGCTTTAACCCTCTGTGGCCACTCCGGTACACTTACCTATAGGTCCTGCACCAAAAAGACACCCGTCGACTCGCCTCCCGACTCCTCAGCGGCCAACTCATGACGAGGGCGCACGCACGCGCATGTCTGCCCTGGCTTCAGCCAAAATAAATCATAGGTCTGACGTACTCTACATGTGGCTGCTGCCGCCGTTGGGACACCCGTGATACCACGTGTACGGATCGGAGCACTTTACAAGGTTCTGCTCGACTCGGTCCCCCCTTGTCTCGATCGTTGCGTATGCGCTGCGCTCATACTAAAAGCGTACGAATTGTTTAGTGAGGGCAGCGCTACTAAAAGCGTACAATTGTTTAGTGAGGGCAGCGCTAAGTAGTAGCGCCCACACAGCGCTACAGTAGCTCGCTTCCCAATGATTAGCACCATATATATGTTCTGCCAACGACAGCTGCTCCCATTGCCGCCGCACCCGCTTGTCCATCTGCTCTCAACCTTGCGCTTTTATTTGGCACAGCCCGTGGTGCCTCTCAGATAGCTCCTCGCGCGTCTTTCAAGCGTGCACCAGAAGTGCACCGAAACTACTACCCGCCAGGCTGCCACCGTGGTGTCTCAATCGCCGAGCGCCACCGTACGTGAAGCGTCTCGGAAGCTTCACGCTGCTGCCGGCGTTGCTGTCTCGCAAGTGTGTACTCTCACAGTGTACTTTGGATGTGCGTATCTTTTTCGAAATCCTCGAATTCTTTGTACGCTTGCTGCGAGAGCGTATTAGTGGGGTTATGGGTGCTCCCTCTTCTTGAGGCTAAAGTAGAAATCTTCGCTTTGTCGGGGAGAGCCCGCGACCCACCGCCGCGCACCACTCGCGGTAGTCTGACCACCGTGCCTTGTGATCTGTGTTGGCCCCACTCCCTCCACAGACGCCGCTCAAGGTCCGCCGTCAGCTTGTCCGAAATGGGCTCGTCGATCACGCAGAGTGTCATTCTGCCGTCACCGCGTGCTACACAAGTGTACATCATCAGTCTACTCGAGGCAATCATCGCGCCACAATGGGAAGCATGCCCGGCTCCCAGCGGGGCTGCGCGAGCTCGTTTGGCCAGTGCGTTCGCCCTGTTGTTCCACGTTTTTTCCTGTCGAGTTGGGGGCTGCACGTGCGCCTTCACGTGCTCCACTCGGGTCGGAGCGCAACGCTGCTGTGCCTCAAACCACAGGAGGGCTGTTGTTACAGGCGGGGGGGGGGGTTCATGAAGACGAAGAGGGGCGACGAGAGTGTCGACAGCTGATGGCAGTGGTTTAGGGTTAGGGTTAGGGTTAGGGGTATATGCTTTTTATTACTTTTGTGTGTGACTGTGTTGATTTGTTAATGTTTGTGATTGTTTTTTTTTGATATTATATGTGTTGTCTTGGAATTTGTTCTTTGGTGTTGCTTGTAGTATCCTCTTGTGTGTGTTTGTGTTTGATGTGTGTGTTGAGGATCGCGATGTATTCCGAGTGGGCCCCATAAGCTGCTTGAGTATGTGTTAAATGTCTGAATACAATCGTAAAGTTCATGTTTTGGTTAGGGTTATATGGTGCGGTTCGGTCATTTGAGCTTTGACGTGTGTCCTTGTAGCTGTGTACGCCGGCTGAGCATGTTGTGACTGTTTTTATTGTTTTTGTCTCTGTTTTTGTGGCGTTTTCTTATTACTTTTGTGTGTGTTTGTTTTGTTTTTTGTTTGTGATATATTTAGGTTTTGATACTGTGTGTGTTGTCTTGGAATTTGTTTTTTTGGTGTTGCTTGTAGTATCAACTTTTGTGTGTTTGTGTTTGATGTTTTTTTTTTTGGAAGTCCCTAGGGCAAAAGCTTCATTGTACAAGACAATCTAGCCATCCGAAGCGGCTGCTTGTGTTTGATGTGTGTGTTGAGGATCGCGATGTTGTCCGAGTGGGCCCCATAAGCTGCTTGAGTATGTGTTAAACGTCTGAATACAATCGTAAAGTTCATGTCTCGGGTCAGGGTTAGGGTTAGCTAATGTTTCCCTTCGTTTTCTCTCGTTTCTTTTCCACTACAGTCCCTGACGTGCAGTACACGGTACACGTATTGTAGCCATTGTAAAAGATCCTTCACGTTTAACGATGCATGGACAGATTCGAGACACTCGCCAAAATAGAGCGGTATTTTTCTCGTTTACCTCATTTGGAGATTTTCATCGTCTTCACGACGGTTTGTATCGCATTCCTGCGGCATATTGTCGGCCATAATTGGGTTGCAAAGTTTGTGTCGAAAACGTTGAAGAAGAAGAAGATTGACTTCACATGACAACCGAGTTTATTATGCGACAACATGATAGCGACTGGATCCCGGACAGTACACTGTACCGGCACGTAATCTGACTGAATCAAAATACAATCGAATGAGCTCACAACAAACCCAGATCGAAGACAACTTGTGTTTTATTTTATTTCATTCGCTTCATTCGTTTGATTGTTCGCTTACTTTCTCTGGAATTTATCTCGGTCAAATGTTGTCGTTTCATCTCAGTAGCCTATATGGCGGAAGCATTGTATTACTCTTCACTATTAATTAGAAGAAGAAGAAGACTACAACCCACTTATTAATGGTCAAGGGGAGAATGAAGCGCGGGGTTCGGGCGGGTGAATCATCGGGTGGTGCTGACGGCGACGATGAAGCGTTTGTACATATCCCCCAGGGGACGAAATACTTCATAGTGTGTGTCGTTGGTCGCGCGCAGTGCCTCGGCAAGGGTCTTGCCGACCAGCGAGTCGTGTCGGTACACCACTGGGTGAGCACAGTGGAGCCGGAAGTGTTCTGGGCTCTCCGTGGCCAGCGGTGGTTGTTGCGGTTGTTGTTGTTGCTGTTGTCGCTGCTGTTGTGCTTGTGGGACGGCTGCGCACGCGTGACACAGTAATGTGTTGGCCGTCGCACCGGCGGGAATGCGAAGGCTGGGCCCATCCTACCTCGGCGGATGCAGGTGGTGCTCGATGAGTGTGTTGCAGCGCACCAGCAGCATCACAGCCATCACTTGCCCGGATCTTTTCGGCATCTTGTTATTTATCTTGCTCAGGTTCTTGGACGTGTGAATAAGAACACAATAAGAACAATAATAAAATATATTCATTATTATATTAATTTTATCTTCTCTGTGTTGACTGTTGACTGTTGTCTGTTGTGCGCACTACATCTTTCATCTTTTTATTCTTTTCCTATGTCATCTCTCGAAGACCTTCAATTCAACGACTTGCGCCGTCTTGCACGCGAACGCGGCCTTGCCTCTTCAGGCACCAAGCGTGTTCTTATTCAGCGATTGAGTACAAAAAAAAAAAAAAAAAAAAAAAACAAAAAAAAAAACGTCATAACTCATAACGATTCTCGATTTTTTTTTTTTTGGCTGTTCAGGAACGCGCTAGCATGGCATGGCTG
>CALSCP010000904.1:102726-114406 GCA_943704425.1 Ministeria vibrans ATCC 50519 | reverse complement strand
GAACGAACCATCAGGTGTTGTGCGTGGTCGCCGTGTGGCAACTTCTTAGCTACCGCGAGTTTCGATGGGTACGCGATAGAGAGAGAGAGAGAGAGAGAGAGAGAGAGAGAGAGAGAGAGAGAGAGAGAGAGAGAGAGAGAGACAGAGACAGAGACAGAGACAGAGACAGAGACAGAGACAGAGACAGAGACAGAGACAGAGAGACAGAAAGACAGAGAGACAGAGACAGAGACAGAGAGACAGAGAGAGAGAGAGCGCAACGGGACATGTTCTAATTCAACACATGCCACAGCACTGTCTTGATCTGGGACCGTCGCGACGGAGCCTTTGAATGCACAACTACCCTGGAGGGACACGAGAACGAGGTGAAAAGTGTTGCTTGGTCTGCTAGTGGGACCCTGCTTGCGTCGGCGAGTCGCGACAAGTCGGTGTGGGTCTGGGGAGGTACGAGAGAAGAGAGAGAGAGAGAGAGAATTTCGACTGCTGTTCCTGTTGTTGATACTTGGCATTCTTCTCATTCTGTAGTGGTGACAGGCGAAGAGGACTTTGATTGTCTGAGCGTACTTCATTCCCACACTCAAGACGTCAAGTGTGTGGCATGGCATCCCACAGAAGAGGTAAGTCGTATGCAGACAAAATGAATTTCCTTAACCTACTTTTGTGTAGCTACTGTGCTCTGCGTCATACGACAACACTGTGCGTCTGTACCGCGAAGACGACGACGACTGGTACAGCTGCGCTACCCTCACAGGACACTCGTCGACAGTGTGGTGTGCGCGCTTTAGTCCCGACGGCACTCTCTTAGGTAAGGCTCGCACATCAACGCACACACACACCCACCCACTCATGCAATCACGTACACTTTGTGCAACTCGATGTTGGATTTAGCGACGACGGGTGACGATCTGTCACTGCGCGTGTGGGGGCGCACACACAGTGGGAGTGACGATTGGACGTGCATGGCGACCCTCCCAGACGCACACAGTCGCACTGCCTACTCCCTCTCGTGGAGCAGCAACAGCCAGGTGATTGCCACGGGTGCCGGCGACGATGCCATCCGCCTGTTTACCCGTAGTAGTAGTAGTCCTAGCGAGTGGGCGTGTGTGGAGACGCGTGTGCAGGCGCACCAGCAGGACATCAACTGCGTTGCATGGTCTCCCGTCACCGACCCCGACCCTTCCGCTGCCCTCCTCGCCTCCGCTGGCGATGATGGCCTTGTTCGCATCTGGCGCTGGAACAATGAGAGATGAGGAACTATTTTGAAAAAATGTGATTTGGTTTCCTTTTATTCAATTGTCATATAGTTCCTGTGCACAAAACAACGAAGAAAAAAAAGAAGCATTAGAGAGAGAAAGAAAGAAACAAAGTGATAGAAAGAGAGGAGAAAGAAACAAAGCGATATAGAGGGAAGAGAGAGAGAGAGAGGGAGAGGAGAAAAAAACAAAGTGATAGAGAGAGAGAAAGTGATTGAGAAAGAAACGAAGTGATAGAGAGAGAGAGAGAAAGTGATTGAGAAAGAAACGAAGTGATAGAGAGAGACAAAGTGATAGAGAGAGTGTGTGTGTGTCGAGCTCGACAATATGGTGATTTCTTACGGAAGCTTCATCTTAATGAAGCCACGGAGAGAGAAGCTGGCGAGAGTGATGAGCAGGAAGGCGGTGCCAATGTACACGTTGCGTGTGAGCGTCGAGAGCGTCACGTCGTTGGATTTGTCCAGCACGATAAACCCCACCCCGCCAAGAAGGTACATGAGGGCACCAGAGAGACCCTCAATGATGTATTGTCCGTTGATGCGAAACTCCATAAAGACCATCGAGCTAAGGTAAAAAGCGATGTGTAAGCTTTACGTGAAAAACACACCCATTGGTCAAATCGGAGGCTGATTCGCCTCATCACCAAATCACCACACAACACTAGTTGGGTGGGGCCATTGAGGATGCCTCTTGAAGGCGCGTTCATAGGGAAAAGCGCATCACAAAGAGAAAAAGAAAGTTTACCGCATCCGTCCGCGCTCGTCAACTTTCTGTCCCATAGCCGGAGGCTCAATGATTACGTCGTAGATGATGCCAGCTGTAACAAGGAAGTATCCCAGAAGAACAACGGCGTACACTTGCATGGCCTACGGCGCAGAGGAGACAGTTTCAACGTGGCAAAGAGCGATAGAGAAAAAAAAAAAAAAAACGAATGGGGGTGGAAGCCAGCGACAATCAAGAATGGTACCGAGGGGGCAGACACGCGAGGAAGACGCAGCTTCATTGGGGGCGTACGGAGCACCTGAGCGACAGACAGACAGTCAGACAGAGAGAGAGAGAGAGACAGTCAGTATCATATATTGTCACATTTCGACATGTCCACAAGTTGATTCTCCAAAATAGTAACAAAGTCACATCCTTCTTACCGAACTGAATGGTACATTCAAAAGGCTCTCCATCGTTGCTGTTGTTGAATTCCAAAAAAATTGATTATTGAATTGAGGTTTTTGATGAGTTCGGCTTAATAGTCACTACCGTTCCCTGCTCAGCCCAGTCAGCGGCTCAGCGCACTCCCACTCATTTCTTCTTCTTCCTTGATCCGCGAACCTGTTTCGATGCCTGACGAAGGTGACCCCTCAGCGGGAAGACCCGCACTCATTGGACGGCGGAATCCACCTCAAAGTACGGCGCTTGAGGGGTTTTAGTTGCGAATCCAAGTCAGACTGGCGGCGATTGAGACCCCCCTGCGGTCCCCATGGCCAGTCTCTCGTCTTGCCATGCTTTCATCTTCGTCTTCTCCGCTCCAACTGCCAAACGGGGAATGATGAAAGACGTTCGCGTTTTTTTTTTGTTTTCCAACCTACGTTGTTGGTGAGCGGTCTGTCTTCTTTGTATTGGCACCCGCGCGTTCTCTGTGCTGTCGCATGTGTCACACAATTTATGCACTCTCTCTTCTCTATCTCTCTCTATCTCTCTCTCTTTTTTTTTTTTTTTTTTTTTTTTTTTTTTTTTTTTTTTTGAAGTTTTCGTTACTCACCGTCGCAGTGCTCGATGCGCCTCGATGCACGCCTTACGCTCTGCCACTGTGAGGCAGGGTGAAGTTGTTTTGGTAGTGAGCAATTCAGGCAGCCGTGGCGAGGCGTGTGTGCTGTGTGCGAGGGATCGTATGACAGAGCGCACCAGCGTCGAGTCGTCGACTCTTGTCGAAAAGTGGTGTTTCACGACACTCTCATTGCGTTTTCTCGTTCTTCTGCACTCTGTGCGGGCGTGTCGTTTATACTGTTGATGGCGCAGGACCTCGGTCTTCAAGAGCAGCTATCGGTGTTGCGCGCGCGCGCGCGTGTGTGTGTGTGTGTGTGTGTGGATGTGAATGGGTGGACGACCAACTGATGTGTTCTGCGTCTTTTCTTTTGTGTTAGATGAAGCCTTTTCGGGTTTGGACATGAGCGGCGTAGCGCTCCTGACACTCTCACCGGCGCTTTTCAACTACACATTCATTACCACTCTCAATCTCAGCTCAAATCATCTCAGCTCCATTCCGCGCGCCATCTGCAAACTTGTACACTTGGAATCGCTTGACCTTGGAAAGTATGTATAACAAAGACTGAGAGAGAGAGAGAGAGAGAAACCAAGTGAGAGAAGTGAGAGAAAGAGAAATGAGGGGGAAAGAAACAACGTGTGAGAGAGGAGGGAGAGAGAAACAAAGTGAGAGAGAGAGGAAATAGAAAGGAGAGAGTGTGAGCGAGAGGGAGAAAGACATGAAGAGAAACAGTGTATGTAATTATATAGGTGTTATTGATTGCGCTGCTGCTGTGTGTGTGTGTGGTTAAACAATGTCTTTTTTGTGTGCTGGCGTAGCAATCGACTTTCGTCGATCCCTCCTGAGATTGGCAAACTCGTCGAGCTTCGCGAACTTGTCCTGTCCAACAATCTTTTACAGTCACTACCGTGTGAAGTGGGTGGGTTGTTTCAGTTACAGAAGCTTGGGCTGGCCGGGAATCCTTTGAGTGGCTTGCTGCTGCAGTATGCGCTCGAAAGCACCTCAGCACTTCTCACCTATCTCCTCGACAACTCCGAGAGTACGCACAAAAACTTTAATGCTTTTCTGTTTTGTATTGTAAACGATTTCGGATCATTTCCAACGCAGTCATGGCGGAACCTCCGGAGCGTCCTTGGGTACAGACCTTCAACGCACCGCTCGACTCGCTTGAAGGATTCACAGTCCTCTGCTACAATGTCCTCTGCGACAAGTACGCAACACGTCAGCTGTACGGTTATTGCCCCACTTGGGCACTCAACTGGGACTACCGCAAGAAGCGCATTCTTCACGAGCTCCAAATGTCACGGTATGAAAAATATTTTGTGTGTGTTTGTCTTCTTTTGCGTGCGTGTATCTCTTCGTGGTGTGTCTCAATGTGTCTCACACAACGCTGTTTCATCTCTGTGTCTACAGTGCGGATGTGATTTGCCTTCAAGAGGTTGGTTCGGAACAGTTTACAGAGTATTTCCTACCGAAACTGCGCGATTTGGGCTACGACGGAATCTTCAAGCCCAAGTCACGCGCACGCACAATGAGCGAAGAGCAGCGCAAACACGTTGATGGATGCGCCATTTTCTACGCAAACTCAAAGTACACATATAAGACAAGAGAGAGAGAGAGAGAGAGAGAGAGAGAGAGAGAGAGAGAGAGAGAGAGAGAGAGAGAGAGAGAGAGAGAGAGAGAGAGAGAGAGAGAGAGAAACAAAGTGATAGAGAGAGAGAGAGAGAGAAACAAAGTGATAGAGAGAGAGAGAGGAGAGAGAGAGAAACAAGTGATAGATAGAGAGAGAGGAGGAAGAAAGAAACGAAGTGATAGAGAGAGAGAAACAAAGTGATAGAGAGAAAGTGATAGAGAGAGGGAGAGGGAAACAAAGTGATGGAGGGAGGAGGGAGTGACAGGGGGAGGAGGGAGAAACAAAGGGATACATATGAGAGAGAGAAAATGATAGGGAGAGAGATTGGAGGGAAAAAAGAAAAAATGTGAGTGAGAGGAGGGAGAAAGAAAAGCAGAAGAAACAAAATATGCATTTGTGGTACTTTTGTGCTTACAGTTTTCTTTTCACTTCTTTATGTGTTTGGAATAGGTTTGATTTGGTTGAGGATCACTTGATTGAATTCAACTCACTGGCAACTGCCTGCATGTCGTCCCACAGCGAAGCAAGGTATCTATGCCCACTCGGCCTGTCCAACCCGACGTGACTCACTCTATTCATTTCCCTCTTTTCTTTATTGTTCTCTTTGTGTACAGGGACATGTTGAACCGAGTGATGACCAAGGACAACATTGCAGTGACTGCTTTGCTGCGCAGTCGTGCCAGTCAGACGCGTGTGTACATCTCTAATGTCCATATCCATTGGGATCCCTCCTTCAAAGACGTCAAGTTGGTTCAGACCGCCTTTCTCACAGATCAGCTGAAGGTACATTTTGTCTTTATTTCTCACAAGAGGAACTCTGTTATTTAATGCTCGTTCATTTTAAACATAGAAATTGAGAGATGAAAGTGGCAAAAATGTCCCAATGATTATTTGCGGTGATTTCAACTCACTGCCCGACAGTGGAGTCAACGAGTTCCTGACACACGGGCACGTCCAGGAAGATCACGCAGGTACTAAATTACCACGCTCTCTCGTGTGTACAGATTGTTACCTCTTTTTAATTACTCATTCACCCACTTGCTCAGATTTTGATATGAGGGAATATGGGTCATTCGTGCGCGATGGAATCAGACATGACTTCAATTTTAAATCAGCCTGTTCCGCACTGCCTTTCACAAACTACACTTGGGGTACGCCAACAATAGCAGCTGCCACATGCTGATCAGTCTCTTTTGCTGATGGTGTATCCTCTTGCTTATAGACTTTTCTGGGGTCATCGACTATTTGTGGTTCACGTGTGACACTCTCATGCGCACCGGGTTTCTCGGCGAATGCAACAAGGAATACATCGAGTCCGTCCATGGCTTTCCTAACCCCCACTTTCCCTCCGACCACATTCCTTTGCTTGCTGAATTCAAGTTTGCGAATTCTGTTCAGCAACAAAAAATTTCCGCCTTGTACTCGCAGTAGTACACATTTCTTTTTCTCTTTTTTTTCTCTTCTTACAAAACGCTCTCTATTCACATTTCGCTCGCTTTTCAGTAGTAGAACACTCCGAAAACGGCGGCAACACAAAAAAATGTCTCCTACAGAAAGAGACAACCTCAATAATCACACAACACGTTGTTGCTCCTTGTAGTGTTAGATACTCACGTTCACAAATACATCTTGTGCGTAGCTGTCTGTGTCAGCATCCCACAGACACCGACATGCTGTTCGCACACCTTCGCCTCGTTGCTCACCAATCTGTACTTGTACTATAAACTTGTACCGTTCCATCTTCAGCTCTACGAAAGTGATTAAGTATTATTAGAAGAAGAAGAATACAAGGCGGTCTGGCTCTGTCTTTGCGTGGTGTCTGTATCATTCATAAATGGGTTGTATTCTTCTTGTTATTATTGTTTATCACATCAAAGTCAAAGAGATGACAAAGAGATCATTTCGAAAGTGACAGTATTGTAAGAAAAGGCTCAAAGGACAATTTATCTCATTTTGTAAGAAAAAGCTTCAAAGGACAAATATCATTTAAGGACTCATGCATACTTATATAATACGCGAATACTCGTGCATTGCGCGTAGCGAAATATGTTTCTTTTTCTGTACCTTTCAATCGATCTCGAAGTGTGTCCGAAATTTGTCTTGACCACTTGCCACACTCATCCGATTCGTATTTTAACCCACTTAGCGAGTCTTGGAGTACCCTGTGAATCACTTCTTTGACAGCGGCAGGACGAAATCTACGCAAGTAGAGCAACAAGAACAAAAAAAAAGGTTGTCATGACGACAAAGTGTTGAAGAATCGAGGAAAACCCTTTGTGCGATAGCGCGTACTTGTGATTGAAGTGAGGTCTCAGGTGGTAGCTACTGCCCAGGCCTTCAGGAAGCTTCTCAGTCGGAGTGTCGGTGAGTGAAGCCATGGAATGGGTCCTGAAGGTTATGTATGACACAGTGATGATCGATTCTCTCGCAAGCGGCAAGAGGCTAAAGTACTCACTACTCAGTAAAGACCAACGCCACTGAGCAAAGAGAGAAGGAAGAAAGGGGATACAATAATATACTAGAGTGAAATGTGAGTGAAATTATTATTCATTTAACAAATTTCATCATTAATTTTTCTCAGTTTCGAATGGCTTTGTCGATAACACCCCCTAAGATCCCACTGGACGACTCGGCGATCCACACCGTCAAAATCGTGTCGGCCGTCACGGACAATGGGAAAACGGTGCGTTGTCCTCTCTCTCACACACACAATCTCTCTCTCTCTCCTTTCCTCAACCATCATGCACTGAATCGACCCCAGCCCATGTCTGCATCCGCTTCCTTGTCTCTCCCTCCCCCTTCCGTGCGCCGCCCCGTCCCGTCCGTCCACTCATGTGACTCAAGTCCATTCGCAAGCAAAACGAGTCACCCGACGACCTCAATGGTTTGTCGACTTTACCCCTTCCAATGTCCTGCCGCACGCTCTTTTCCGCTCCCAAAACCCCTTCAAACGCTCGACACAGCCAGCACGATTCGAGTCTACGTCCAGCGCACCCCTATCTGTCTTTCTTTCCTCAACTTCGTCCGTTTTTTTTTTTTTTTTTCTTACCCACATACACCGTGTAACAGGGCTGTGGATCACTTTGGAGAACAACTCAAGAGCGCTGGCTACAATTACTATGGAACAGAGCGCTTCTACAGGTAAACCGTCGACACAACACAGTGCCAAGAGTGACTCACACGCATATTGTCTCTCGTCTCTTTCTCTGCAGTGGCTACCATGGCACTGAGCTGCAAGCAGACATCTTCACGGGCATTGTGTACTACCAGCGACTGCGTCACATGGTCCTGGACAAGGCCCAAGTGCGCTCGACGGGTCCGGTTGACCGTCTCACCCACCAGCCAGTCAAGGTACGCAAACTCGCTGGACCCACCTATTCTGAAACTAAACATCCGCTTGTTTTGCTGCTGATAATATTGGGTCGGATAGGGTCGCAAGAGGAGAGGAGGAATTCGATTTGGCGAGATGGAACGTGATTCGTTGCTCTCGCACGGCGCCTCCTTCATGATGCAGGACCGTCTGTTCCACTGCTCAGACGAATCTTTCGTATGCTTGTGTTTACGCGCTCTGTCTCTTTTTCTGATGCCTTCGATTCTTAGACATTTGTGTGTAAGAAGTGCGGGTCGATGCTCTCGCCTGTGATTAAGAAGCCCGACATCTCCAAGCGATGGGCTGTCACCTGTGGCATTTGCAAGACGGGTGAGCCCAAATATTTTCCAACACACATCCGATTGATTTAATTCCTTCTATTTTTATTAGATGCGCATGTGAAACAACTTGCTGTACCCTTTGTGTTCCGCTATCTCACTGCTGAACTGCTTGCCATGAACATCCGTCTTTCTCTCACTGTCAAATAAAATATTGTGTCGTCCCATTGAAAAATTTTCAATTTTGGCGGGAAAACTTTTTGTTTCACTCAACTGAGTGATCATTTGTTGAGAAAAGTGAAAAAGGCACTTTTGTTTCCACCTGTAGTGTCAGCACCACGCCATGTCGTTGCATGCGCACTCGTCGGGCAGCGAGAAGCGCAACCTGCCGTGGGTGGAGAAGTACCGGCCGTCCGACATGGACGACGTGATTGCCCACCGCGACATCATCGCCACGCGTAAGGATGGGCGCTGGGACGGCGCGGGGTCGCTGCACCGCCGAGGGCAGCGTGTGTCCGCGTTGTTCGTGCGCTAACACTGACTCTCTGTCGTCGCTGTTTCGCAGTTCAACGATTCATCGAACAGGATCGTTTGCCGCATCTCCTCTTCTACGGGCCGCCAGGCACAGGAAAGACGACTACGATTCTTGCTGTTGCCCGCAAGCTCTACGGCAAACACTACGGCCAAATGGTGCTGGAGGTACGACACAAAACCCACTCAGAAGTCAAAGGGAGATCACCATAATACTGTACACTCTTCTTTCTGCTGCAGCTCAATGCTTCTGACAGTCGAAAGATTGAGAATGTTCGCGAGCAAATCAAGGAGTTTGCAAGCACAAGGACAATCCTAAGGTGCGTCCTCCCCTCTTTTCGGTGCAGTGCAGTGCAGAGCTCAAACTCACTCTCCTCTTTCCCCTCCAGCTCTGGGTACAAGATGGTGATTCTCGACGAAGCAGACGCGATGATGAATGTTGCGCAAGCTGCGTTGCGTCGAGTCGTCGAGAAGTACACGAAAAACACGCGATTCTGTCTCATTTGCAACTACGTCAACAAAATCATTCCGGCGATCCAGTCGCGCTGCACTCGCTTCCGGTTTGCTCCGCTTCCGCTCGATCAGATGATGGGACGCCTTCAGCACGTCATTGACTCGGAAAAGTACGGACGTACAAACATGAGAGTGAGTGATTGAGAAAATTCATCATGTGTATGTGTATGTGTGTGTGTGTGTAGAGTCAATGTGACTGAGAGTGGCAAAAATGCCCTTGTGAAATTGGCGCAAGGAGACATGCGAAAGACACTCAATGTGCTACAGGTATGTCGAGGCACACACCAGTTTATTCCAATTGCCCTCACAATGCACTCAGACTCGATCAACAACACTCACTCACTTGCCTCTCTGACTGTGCACGTTACTCACCAATTGTCTGACGCGACACGTACGTGTTTAGTCTGCGTCAATGGCATTTGACGAGGTGGACGAAACAGCTGTATACACTTGCACAGGCAACCCACACCCGCGCGACATTGAGAGCATTGTCCATTCCATGCTCAACTCATCCTTTGCCGATGCACTCAAGTGTACGCCACACACACCACAAAGACACACACCACAAAGACACACCACAAAACACACACCACAAACACACCACAAAGACACACACACACACACCACAAAGACACCACAAAGACACACACACACACACACACACACACACACACTTATTGTTTCTTTTTTTTTGTTTGAAGTTGTCTCTGAGCTCAAATCCATGAAGGTTCGCTCCATCCCACGCACTCTGCTTTCCACTCACATCCCTCCCACTCCCAACAGGGTCTTGCGCTCGAGGACATTTTGCGCGAAGTGCATTTGTTTTCACTTGATCTTGAGCTGCCGGGCGCAGTCCGCATTGACCTGCTTGACCAGATGGCCACGACCGAGTATGCGCTGTCCAAGGGTGCCACAGAGCAGCTGCAGCTCGGGGCTCTAGTGGGCGCCTTCCAGCTGGCGCGCAATGCCATTGCCTCCGCCTGATTGTACACACTTTACATTACTTTACTGAATAGAATTAATAATAATAAGAAGAAGAAGAATGCAACCCATTTATTAATGATACAGTCACCACGCGAAGACACAGCCAGACCGCCTAATAATAATAATAATAATAATAATAATATTCATTATTATTATACGTCCGCCTGAGCCTCGCCACGATCCCCAGCCTTGGCCGTGCGATGGATCAGGTCTTGCTCTCGACGGCGCAGCAGCAGCCCCTGCGCCTTGTCATGGTCTGCTTTGCCCTTCTCTTTGCGCTGTTTGTGCGCAGCATTGTCTCCCATGGACCCCATTCGGGCCTGGGGGCGCCCCCGATGCACGGGGACTTTGAGGCACAGCGGCACTGGATGGAAATCACCATGCATTTGCCGGTGGAGGTGCGCCGAAAGACGACAACAAGCGCGCAACGCTGACTGCAGACATTCTTTGCTTGTAGGATTGGTATCGCAACACAACGGACAACGACCTGCTCTACTGGGGCCTCGACTACCCGCCCTTGACTGCATACCACGCCAGGCTGTGCGGCCTTGTCGGCGCGGCGGTGTGTCGTGCGCCCGAGTGGTTTGCGCTGCACTCGTCGCGCGGGTGCGAGACGCAGTCGCTGCGCCTGTACATGCGCGCCACCGTCATCGCTGCCGACCTCCTGCTCTTCTTTCCCGCCGTCATTCTCTTCTTCTTTGGAATCCGCGAGCTGCGTGCCGCACACACCTGGCAATGGCGCTTCATTGGCGCCGTTCTGTTGCTGCTGCAGCCTTCGCTCGTCCTCATCGACCATGGCCACTTCCAGTACAACAACATCAGTCTGGGCCTTGCCCTGCTGGCCGTCACGGCGCTCCTAAGCGACGCACATGCGACCGCATCCGTTCTCTTCTCGCTCTCGCTCAACTACAAGCAAATGAGTCTCTACTACGCACTGCCCTTCTTCTTCCATCTCCTCGGCTCGTCCCTCCGACAGCCCACCTGGCCCCGCGCGCTCGCCCATCTCGCCCGCATTGCCACGGCCGTTCTCGTCACTTTTGCCCTCTGCTGGTGGCCCTTTCTCACCCCAGACCGTCTTCCCCATCTCCTCGCTCGTCTCTTTCCCTTCTCGCGTGGTCTCTTCGAAGACAAAGTTGCCAATCTCTGGTGTGTCCTCAACACCCTCGTCAAATTCAACGCCATCTTCTCACAGCAGTCGCTCGTTAAACTTGCGTAAGATCAACAACCAAGACGGAGCAAGAGATATCGACAGAGCAAGAGAGAGAGAGAGAGAGAGAGAGAGAGAGAGAGAGAGAGAGAGAGAGAGAGAGAGAGAGAGAGAGAGAGAGAGAGAGAGAGAGAGAGAGAGAGAGAGAGAGA
>CALSCP010000904.1:67096-102716 GCA_943704425.1 Ministeria vibrans ATCC 50519 | reverse complement strand
AGAGAGAGAGAGAGAGAGAGAGAGAGAGAGAGAGAGAGAGAGAGAGAGAAGATAGATAGATAGATAGATAGATAGAGAGGGTTTGAGAGAGAGAGATAGTTTGAGAGAGATATGTATATAGTTTGAGAGAGGAGAGATGAGAAAGATACACACACACACTCACTCACTCGCTTACTCACCGATTGTGCATTTGCTCTCTAGGCAATGTGTCCGTACTTTGAGCTGCCGCTCCCGCCAAAGCGCGTCTTTGGAAACAGAGACCGAGAATTTGTCCACAAGCGACAGATGGACTTGCAGGTTTGAGTCATGTACCGGAATCGCTCGTCACAAACATTTCTCGTCGTTTTTCTAGGCGTACTTTGATGCGATTGTTGTTCATCCGATCATCTCCAGATTGATAACTTTTCGCACCTTTACCGGCGACCGTGACTACCAGTTTGACTTTGAAGGTACATCTCGAGACCAGTGGGCAACTCATGGAACACTTTCCTCATCAATGCACAGCGCAAGCAAGACGAAACGCCGCCATGTTCTTCCGCTCTCAGCCGCAGTGGCAGATTGTCAGTCTCCTCGACGTCATGGGTATACTGTTTTCTGTTGTGAGCGGCCAATTCTAAAACTTATGCGTTGCTATCTTCTATTGTTCATAGGGTGGCGGATACAGAAGCATTTTTTCGAGTTGGCCGATCAGAATGTGATTTCGTGGGTTGCGCGTGGATGCGACTGTCAGTTGCTCGAGGACGATATTGCCGGGGCCATGAAGAACACGCTTAAAAAGATGGTGGTAAGCAACAGAGGAAGAGATGGAGAGAAAAGAAGGAGAAAGAAACAAACGGGGGTGATTAAGAGAGTGGGAGAGGGGAAAAAGAACAATGTGATGGAGGGAGAGGGAGAAAGAACACAAAGTGTGAGGGAGAAAGTTCAAAGTGATCGAGAGAGGGAAAAATTACGATGAGAGAGGGCGAATGACGAACCTACTGGAGGGGTTGAGCATATTTTGGATTCATTCGCTCACTCACGGCTTTACCTCGATTTCTCCGTCGCAGCACCCGCACATCTACCCCGTCGAGCTGGTGGGGTACCATGCGGGATGCGGGGCCATCATTCGCAAGTGGAATTCGCCGGGCTCGCTCAAGGACGCCATCTATCGCTGCAAGCCCAAGAACCAGTTTTTCCGCAAGTACTACAGTGGCAAGGGAAAGCCTCTTGACGAGACGAAAATCAGAAAATACGGTCGCGAGATTCTCGAAGTACGAAGCGAAGAAAGAAAAAGACGCAGCTAACCTTTTGGTGCGCGATAGGGACTAAAGTATCTTGCGGGAAGTGGGTTCCCGTATGGGCATCTGCACTCGGGCAATGTGCTCATTGTCGACGGAGTCTGCAAGTACATCTTTAAGGGTCAATCGAGAGTGCGGCTCACTGACTTGTCTCTCTCTATCACTTTGTTTCTCTCTCTCTATTTCTTTGTTTTTCTCTCTCTATCACTTTGTTTCTCTCTCTCTCTATTTCTTTGTTTTTCTCTCTCTATCACTTTGTTTTTCTCTCTCTATCACTTTGTTTCTTCCCCTCTCCTCTCTCTTTCTCTCTGTTTCTGTCTCTGCGTGTGTGTACGTGTAGACTGACCGACCTGGAGAACACACTTCTGGGGGTTCCGTCGCGGCACAAAACGTTTCTGCAGTATGAGCGGCGCGTGCGCGGGTGTCGCCAGGAGGACATTTATGGCTTTGGGCGTGTCCTCTATGAGATGGCCTATGGCGTCGAGTTGCTTGTCAGTGCGGTCGATTCTGTCGAGCCGACAAAGAAAATGTCCGACCCGCTCAGAGTATGATAGGCGACAAACGCGCAGGGACACTTCACATTCACACATACTCACTCACTTTTAATTTGTTCCTTAGGACATTTTGACGTCTCTGGTGACGCGCGAGGGAATCAAGCGGGGTCTTCCGTCTGTCGATGACCTTCTTGCAAATCCCTTCTTTGGCGAAATCGAGTGCATTGTTGCGGGTGTACGTCTTGTTACTTGAGTCCTATTTCTTCTCTCACACCCTTCTTTTCTTTATTTGTGTGTTAGGCGTCGTTCAAGGTGAAGGAGCGCACGCGCACTGCTCTGGACGTGATCCGCACGCGCTACGAGGCACGCATGCTGGAAGTACAAAAGACGGCGTATAAGTACACCAAGTACCTGCGCCGTCAGGCTGAAGAGGACGCAACGGGGCACCTCAGGGCAGCCGCATCCGCTGCTCAGGTACGAGAAGTGGCGGATGATGGGAGCATATACATGTTCTCATGCTGGTTTCTTTTTGTTTGTGTAGACTCAGCAGAAGCGGTCCTTCTTGGACGACGTCGAGCCGCTGACGATTGAAGAGAACAAGGCAACCATGAGTGTGCGTCGTGCCTCGGCTGCCGTAACCACCACTACTTCCACGACTACCACTACTACTACCGCCACTACTGCACCTCCGCCTGCGCCCGCACAGCCTGCCAGTAGTGCACCTGCAAAGCGCGCATCTGCACCCGCTGCCGTTGCCCCGGCTGCCCCTCCTCCGCCTCCCACTGCCCCTCCCGCTCCTTCTGCGCCCCCACCGCCACCCGCCAACATCCCTGCCGAAGTCAAAGCGCGTAAGAAGCACCAAAAGAGTAATGCCCATTCATATCAAACTCAACAATAATGTACTTCATGTGTGTAGCTGCTCGCGGTGCCCTTCTCGGCTCCATTCAGGGCTTTGCCAAGGGAAAACTCAAGAAAACCATTACTGTCGACAAGTCCAAGCCACTCTTGTAATTCTGTCTATTCAATGCAGTGCGCGTCTTTTCTTCCAGTCAAATTATTTTATTTTTTTTTTGTTTTCGGCATCTGTAGTCGTCTACACCGACACCGACATACATATATACATACATACACACACACACACACACTGTGTGACAGCGACCATGTTCCGCTCAAGGCATGAGACGGGCGCATCGCCAATGGAAATTGATGACGAGCACCCATCGCAAAGCGAGCTGCTGTGGCCAAGCGGCGCCGCCTCTATGACTCCCACTCGGTCTCACTCGACCCCTTGCGCCACTAATGATCACTTCAGTCCAAAATCGACTCTGTCACGACCAAAACAGGTTCGAATGGATCAATCTCATCTTTTTCCCACCCCACGCTCCAATTTGCACTCCCTCGTCTCTCTCTTTGCGCTCACATGCCATTGAACCACCCCACCAATTCATTCCAATAACAAGACACGGACTCACGCCCCCCCAAATGCACACACACACTCTCTCTCTGTAGGACAAGAGCAAACGATCGACTCATTCGTCGTCGTCGTCAAACGAGAGCGATGCAAGCGTCGCCAGCAGCGTACGCTCGCGCAGACGACGGCGGCGTACGTCTGCCAGTGGATCACACCACTTGTACCTTCCTCAAATCATCTCAAGGTACGAAAAACACACACACAAAAAAACGCGACTTGGAGGAGTGCACAGTCACACAACAACACTCTTGCGTAGCTACCTTCAACTGTTCCTCAATGCTATCTTTGTGGGCGTCATTCTCTACGTGCTTTACAGTCTGCTTGTCACCATAAACCACGACATTGAGCTCAAAGTCGATCACTATCGCGGCGGTACGCTGATCGCCGCCTTCACGCTAGCATGCAAGATACTAAATTTGTATCTCATCTCATTGCAGAGGCCCTCCAAGAAATCGCCCTATGTGCACGTAAATACACTGAAAATCTCTGTGAACCGTCCACGCGCCTACCCGCCATGCAGGCACTCTGTGCCGAGTGGGAGACGTGCATGACCCGCGACGCCTTCCAAGTCGGACGGTAACACACAAACACACGCACACTTTCTTGTTCCGGATCTCCTTCTCAATAATGTTTATTATTATCGGTTTCTTCTCGTAATCAATCAGGGCACGAATTTCAGCAGAGACCTTTGCAGGGATTCTCAACAGCTTTGTGGAGCCCATCACATACAAAACAATGGTCTTCTTGACACTCCTCTTTGTGTGTCTGCTGCTCGTCAACATTGCACTGCGTTCGCGCTTCCCCATTCCCCATCGCTCCTCTCTTCTCTCCTCCTCCGCCCAGTCCGACCCGTCCTTTCACCATGTGCCTATTTCACTTCAGATGGTAAAACCTTCTCTCCCTTCCCCCCTAAAATTGAAGATCAACTTGATTTTTGTTTTTGTGTAGGGTCGTCTTGACTATTCAAAGAAGCGCCGCTAAACCGCTATAGAATGTTTGAACACTCTATCTTTCACACCATTCTCTGTTTGTCTGTACATACACCATACCTGTACTTTGCTTTTTCTACATTGTCAGTGTCTCTCATACGTCTTCTTGCGTCACTGACATAATAATAATTACTCTCATACGTCTTCTTGCGTCATTGACATAATAATAATTACTCTCATACGTCTTCTTGCATCATTGACATAATAATAATTATAATTGTAGTTCAAATATTTTAAATTCTTGCCAATGATTTTTAATGTGCATCGCCAAACTATCTAGAAGGCTGGGCTCAGGATAGATTTTTTGAATTTCAAAAAGGACTCTACATATTTGGATCTCAACGAGAGGGAGAGAGAGGGAGAGAGAGAGAGAGAGAGAGAGAGAGAGAGAGAGAGAGAGAGAGAGAGAGAGAGAGAGAGAGAGAGAGAGAGAGAGAGAGAGAGAGAGAGAAATTTATAGAGATTGATAGAGAGAGAGATAAACAAATTGAGAGAGAGATGAACAAATTGATAGAGAGAGAGAGAAAAAAATTGATAGAGAGAGAGAGAGAGAAACGTCAAGCAGAGCGGAAAGCGAGCTAAAGTTGTGGGAGCACACTCAGCACAGGGCTGGACGAGGGCGTGGCATCAGTCGGGGAGGGCACCAACACACTAGGCGTTCCGGCTACAATTTACAAACAGGTGCCAGTGATGAATGGCAGTGGTGTCAACAGGGACTATGATCTATGGGCGTCTGTGCCGAATAATCACAAAGCCTTTGTCCGCGCCCTGAACCTCACTACACATACAGATGAGTTGTATTTTCTGTGTCAATCACTCACCAAAACTGCAATAGCTTCTATGGAGGCTACCTCCACTCCTCGAAAGGCCGTCATATCGTTCACTTTTGACGAAAGCAACACGCCTCCTCTCTCCACCTCGAAAAACACTCTGCAGCGCCCACCAACCGCGTCCATGGCTACCATTACGCCAAATACTTTTATGAACACTCAGTCTGATCACTCACTCTCTCACTCCTTTTCTAAGTTCTCAGTGTGTCGCCTCTTGCAAACACTCGGCCGAAGAGTACGTGTACGTGTACGGGTTCTGTGTGCAGTTTTATGTTCATCAACGCGAAACGTTGCTATCTCCTGCAAATAGAGGCGTTTCTCTCAGGCCCAACGTTGGATGTATAATGCATCTAGCGTGTTGATGAAGAATATGTGATGGCAGAGGGCGGCGATTTAATGTGAGAGCCACTCTCGCGTCTTTTTTGACGAAACGAAGTTCGCTTCGTTCGCGAACCGCTTTCTAAGCTATACGAGCGTCGATTGATCTTACGCCAATGGCCTGATACGATGCCTCTTCCAACTGTACCTTAGGCAGACTTCTCTCTCATCTGTCATTGTCCCACCGTTCCTTCATATGAATCATGTCAAATGTCTCCGCTTCCTCGCGTAAATGTATTATGTTGTTTTACATTATCCCGTGCTCTCTGTCAAATTGCAGATTCGTCATGTCTGTCGCTTCGTCCGGCGCCACATCTGCCCAGCAACCGAAGTAATCATAATGACAATTTGAAGGAGGGAGAAAAAGAACATAATGTTACTCGACGTAGGGAAGACTCATCCAACAGAGTTGAAAATGACCCGCTGGTTCGACAGAACAAGATACCTATCTATTTGCAGAGTCATGATTATTTTGCAGGAGGAAAAGGAAACGGGCAAACTCGCGGTCATTGACACAGGGGGAACTTTTGGAATGGAGGCTACTGGTGACGGTCCGCTACAAGTAGCCGAGCGCGGTAAAGTGGAAACGAAGCTTGAAGCGCTGGTGAAAGATACAAGTAAATGGACGGTCGAGATGCAGTACATCGCTGACGATGACGACGGTAAGAGTTGTTTGAGTTATGCAGTCTTGCTTTAGCACTGTGTGTGGTGCTTTGTTCTCTTGGCTTGTTAATCTGAAGCTGATCTTGAAATTTCTTTCATACAGCACGTCAGTTCGTTCGCATTGACTCATCGGGTATGACTCCTGCCGAGTGGCGCAAGATTGGCAGCAAGATCAAGGATCTGTATCAGGACTACGATGGGTTCATTATCATTCACGGAACAGACACACTCGCGCACACGGCAGCAGCTCTCAAATACATGCTGCGCTTCACGAGCAAACCCGTTGTTGTGACCGGGGCTCAGATTCCCATTTTCACCGCAGGGACGGACGCGATTGCCAACTTCTTGGGGGCGTTTGCAGCGGTTCGAAAGGGTGTGAAGACTGTCTCCGTGTTTTTCAACGACAAATTGAGTAAGAGACTTTTTGGATCCGGAAAATTACATGACCCTTGTGTATATATAGTGGTGGGAAATGCTGTTGTCAAAGTGGACTCAGTGCGACGTCATGCCTTTGGCTCACCTCGCAAGCCCTTACTTGGTGAGATGATTGATGGCAAACTGGACGTTGACGGTGGCGTTGATCCCTCGTCAAATGCGAATGACCCTACAGACGTCCCGTCCAAGTGGCGTCTCTCCGCTCCTCTTGGCGTCAATGCGAAGTATAGTATTATTACCATTATTATTATTGGCATTATTTTTACTTTTGTTTCAAATTTTATAATATCTGCTGCTAAGCACAACCTTTCCTGTAGGCCAGTCGGAATTATCAAGCTATACCCTGGAATTGATCTCCGTCCTGTCACTCTGTCCGCCTTTTCCGGTGTAGTGCTGGAGTGTTTTGGTGTTGGCAATGGCCCCTGCGATCTCGACGAACCTGGTCATCGCGAGAGGTTCGTCACCCCTCTTCGAGAGTTTCTGAACAGCGGTGGTGTCGCGGCGGTGACTACTGAGTGTTTGGCTGGTAAAAGCATGAAAGACAAGTACAGCGCTGGTGTTCCGGTAACCCTTACAAATTTAAGCTCTGTTCCTTCGTATAACTATATGGGTTGTATGTATTGTTCTTCTTCTCCTAATTGTTTGGGTTGTATTATTATTCTTCTCATAATTGCTTTGAACCATACCTTTTAGGCGCTGCACGACAGTCTTTCGACTTCAGGAGAACTCACTACTGAAGCGACCTTTGCCAAACTTGTCGTCTTCATGTCGTTGGATCCTTCGGATTCGGAATTCCAAGGTTATTTCGGGAGGTATTATGTGACTTTTTACTCTAAATCATCATCGTAGAAGAAAGTCAATCAGGTGAGGATCCTGGCGGTTCAGAGCAGAGCAACTCGAGCAACCCCAACCCAAAGGTTGCATCTGATCCGGAGATTCGCCACTTGCACGCGTTCTTCAAACGCATGATGATCGTGATGGACTTGGAGCAAGGCCGTTACCGTTAAAGAAACGTGTTTACTTTGTGTTTTGTATTACAAGACAGATGTTATTACGTTGTTGGAACATTGTAGAGTGATCAGCTGGCCTCTGGCACATGCCCGCACAACTCCTGACCGGATTTTGTCGTAACGGTCACTTCCGTATACGTGGGAAGGCGGGGTCATCTTTCGATAGTTTAGCTGTTCTATGAGTGGTGTGTGATCGTAGATACGCAGCTCGCGTTCTCGGCCTGTTTGCTCAAGCAGGCGAACTCTCACTGTGCGAGTCGTGTCGTTGCGCTCCTGAATGTCTTTCACAACCCCCTAAAATACTTGTTAATCACTCGCAGTTCCCAAGGGTGCCTTCCTTTCGTTACCTGTGTCGTCGTGAAACACAAAGTTTCGCTGCTCTCGGCCATAGCTTTTTCAAACAAAAAAATCTAGGAATAAATAAATTAATGAAATAATTATTAATGCGTGGTGTGGGAGAAGAAAAGAAAAGGTGTCCGACAAAATGTTCTCCATCTCGACGTGTGTATTCGAATGAATGTGCTGGGCTTCGCGAGGCGACTGTATCAGTAACAAATGTTGCATTTCTCTTGTTCTTCCATATTCGTATGAATTCGTTTGAACTTCTCCAAACGTCGTAAAACGATTAACAGTTAAAACGATTAACAGTTCAGCTGCAGATACGTCCAGGAGCGCTAAAAAGAATATGCTGTGCAGACTTGCGGCCGTGCAAGTTCACTTGACCATGGGACGGCAAAGGAAATTTAACAAGACTCAAAACTGGGCAGCGAAGAACGAATGATAGCCATTCACGGTCGCCAGCCCTCAAAGGACAACATATACTGAAGGTTAGCGAGCAAAAAGAGAGCGAAAAGTTCGAGTGACGCAATCTTTTTTTTTTTTTTTTTTTTTTTGGTGACAGGAAAAAGTCACCCGTGCGAAAACGAGTCAGCGAGAGACGGTCCTTGACCCATCGAAATGATTAACGCGTGTGCTAGATAGTCATACTCAGCCACGCAAGAGCGAAAAGGCCAACGGCGAGGGGAGCGAAAGAATTTTCATAAATTTCAAGATCACTTTACCAGTAGTTTAACGCTTTAACGTGGATTGGCAACACCAGGCTACGTCGTGACTCAGGCCTATAGATATGAATGAAAAATTACTGAACACAAAAATGAAAATAATGAAATCCAAAATCGAAGCGGACGCGTTTCTGCTTTCAGAAGACCGTGAGAAGGCAGTCCTCGGTGGTTACAAACACAGTGACAAATTGCAAGTATGCAAGCTGTTGCTACACGGTTATGGTGGCTATGACGTGAGTAGCGGCGACGCGAGCCATCTGTTGTGGGGTTGCAGGGCTGCCAAAAGGTAATGTGCGGCGGTGAAGCTCGACTGCGACGTTTTGCGCGGTCTCTATGGTAGAATGGTACGATATATCGGTTTCTTTACTTCATGTTTCAGGTCGTTTGTAACGTACCGGCCACCACAGGGAAGGCAGCACGCAGAGCTCGCCCAAGAGTCAACCAGTTTAAATAAGCTGTGGGGATAGTCGCTTGCTTGGGTGACTGGGCCTACATGCAAGTCTCACGGAATTTCCGTTTCGGCCCATGCGGGGGTGGAGCAGTCGCTTAGTCAGAGCGAGGCACGGGTGACAGAATCTGCTCGTAAGAACACCAACAGCAGCACTAGCACTAAACTGCCTTCTGATCACGTCTATTCATACCATAGCAACTTTGAGTTTGGTCGACTTATCGATTGATGCGACGCCTGGAGAACTTCAAACAGCAGACGACAGCTCGATACGAAGCAGACCGCGCCAATATGGAGCTGGTGGTACTGATGGTGAAGACAGTGGTGGACCTCGACGACTTAAAATGCCGTCGCCCATTGCGCTGCTTGTGTTCACTCAGCTCACATTTGCAGTCTTTCTGATGACCACTGTTTTCTTCCCGGATCACTACGGAATCTCCCTGCTGTCTTGTGCATCTTCAGAGCCTTCAAGGCATTTTCTGTCCTCGAGGTAATGGCCCTGTCTGCGTTTCTTTTCGCAACGCTGGCGCAAAACGACAACGATGCCGAGGGACAACCTAACAAGACAATGCAAAGAAGAAAAGAAGAGGGCAAAACACAGTTCTTGTATTTAACTCTTGTTAAATAGAGCTCATATGTCAAAGTGAATCCTTTGAACCCACACTTGAAGGCATGACTGCCAGTATTATGATTCCAAACCGTCTTGATATCAACCATCCAATCCAATACTGTCATGCACACACTCACAAAATACGTGATTGTGATTGTTTGTGTTGATCGTTTTAATTGTACAACAAACCCACGTTAGCAAGAAAATGGGCAACTTACTTGCGCATGAAACTAGAGTCGCTCTCAGCGGTGCGCTGGACAGAGTGCACCTTACGACGCAGACGATCCTGCAGTGACGAGGTAGCGCCTGTGTCGTACGAATCGCGTTTGACCTGAGCAAGAAAAGCCGGATCAGCAGAACCCAAACCCTGCAACTGCTGCTGCTGCAGGCTGCACGCGGCCTTCTCTGCGCGAGCAGCGGTGCGATCTTGCTCGGCGCGCTTGCGAAGGTCCTCTGCGTGTGAGACTGCATCAGACTGCATTGCGGCGAGACGGGCCGCGCGCTCTTCGGCAAGACGAGCACTGTCGTCGGTGGTAGTGGTAGAAGTCGTCGTCGAGGGGGTTGACGTGGGTGGAGGAGGAGAGGAGGGGCGTCGTTGTCGTGGTGGTGGTGGCGGGGAGCGCGACGGGGCTCGTCGGTAGTGGCGGGAGGATGGGGGTGAGCGGGAGCGATGGCGGGGAGCGGGAGGAGAACGACGACGGTACAGGTGCGGCTGAGGGGAAGGAGGGGAGCGACGTCGGTAGGGCTGACTGCGAGGAGGAGGAGAGCGAGAGGAGCGACGGTGACGTCTTGGTGGTGATGGCGAGCGAGAGCGGTGGGATGGGCGCCGGTAGGAAGACGACGAGTGTTCGTGAGATTGGTGGGCACGCTCGTGTCGGGCGGAGGCAGAAGGCGAGCGCGAGCGACGACGCGAGTGGTGTGGCGGGGGAGACGGTGAACGATGGCGATCGTGACTGGTGGTGGCGGTTGACGGAGCAGCTGGGGTAGGAACTACAGTGTCTGATGCTGAGCCGTCGCTCTGGTCGTCGTGGTGTCGGTGCGAGTGTTTCTTATGCTTTTTGCTCTTCTTCTTCTTCTTCTTGAGTTGCTCTCTCATCTGTAGCACGCGGGAGATGTGATTAATTTTGTTTTTTTTTGTTTTGTGGTTTCTATACCTTTCCAATCTCCCGCATTTTCATGGGGTTATCCAAGATAGACTGTAGAGATTCCTTCTCGCGCTTCTTAATGAGGAACATTGGGTCCTCACGAACTTTTGCCATCACATCAACGGGACCAGAAGAGTCTGAGACGAAGAGCGAGCCGGGCACGGCTGGTCCGCTTCCCGATGCCTCAATCACATCCGACTTGGAGACGAGCTTTGTCTCGTCAAAGGCTTTGCCCAGAAGATAGTCCTGGCTGGCAGCAGCAGCGCGTGCCGCCGCTCCTTGGTACATCCAGTCCAGACGCGACGAAGCTCTACAGCATAAGAAGAAGAAAGAACCGTAAGACACACACACACACACACACACACACACACACACACACACGCCCCCGCACCACCACATGTAAAGCAACACAAAACCCAGCTGTAGAGGCGATGTTTACGTGGAGTGTCCGCCTTGCTGCGCTGTCTGGTGCAGTTCTTCAACTTGGCGTTCTTGTTCCAACTCTTTTCGCAGTTGTTCAATTTTTGCCTTTTCTTCAGCAGCGCGAGTCTCCGCTTTCCACACCTACATAAACGACATGTTTAAGCACACACATGGGCGGGGGTCAGAGAGACAGAAGTAGGCGAACGTTGCCGCAACGTTTGAAAAGCGAACCTTTTCGACATTGTGTAATGTTTTGGGGTGCCACGACTTTTTCAAGTTGAGATCACCTCCGCCCATGATGTCCTATGAGAGAATAAGAATCGGAGTCTAGTCGGCAAAAGGCAAATCAAAAGAAGAAAAGAAATATTTTGAAAAATTGAAAAATGATTAAATGAAGTGTAAATTAGACAATAGACCATTGGTCTAATATACTGAGGGTACGGCGTACCATGGCGATAACCGCAGTGGAATCTGGATACTGATAGTGATGGCACTTGTGATTTCTGTACTTGCCTTTGGTCCACTCCCGCGTCCCGTATAGTTGGGGGTCTCAGGGACAAAGTTACTCACTAAATCACTCGTTAAATGATTGGGTTGCGTTCCTTTCTAACAATAGTTCCGTATGATGGATGCCGAGCTTTTTATGTAATCGATCGTGTCATAGAACGAGGCGGATATGCTCCTCGTTAGAACTGAAGAAAACATAACACTTTACTTTTGAGCCATACGGTTGAGGGCAGAGCCGGCATGGAACCACTCAAGCTGACCCTCGTTGAAGGTGTGGTTGAGCAGAATAGAGTCGGAGCGACCGTCGGGCTTGGTAATTGAGCACTTGACGGGCTAAAAAAGACACATACGACGAATAAGAAAGGCTATTGAAAAAACCTTCGGCGTCGCGTTATACCTTTCCAACCTGGAGACCACCGTCGGACACGTGGAGTGTCACCTTGTCGTCCGAATCGATTTTGTTGTAGTCGTCTAAGTAGAAACAAACCGGTGAGAACACACACACACACACAAAAAAAAAAATATAAAGGAAACAAAAAAGAAATTATTTGGGGCTCTTTTACCAGCATTTGAAAAGGTAAGTGGGAGCATTCCTTGCTTCTTCAGGTTGGTCTCGTGAATGCGCGCAAAGCTCTTGACAATCACCGCAGAGCCACCAAGATGGCGCGGCTCAAGTGCAGCGTGTTCGCGACTGCTGCCTAAAAAGTAAGACAAAATGAGACTGGACGCCCAGACACACACAAACGCACACCCACCACACACTCTCTGCCAAATATTTTACCTTCTCCGTAGTTCTCGTCACCAATGACCACCCAAGGAATGTTCTTGGCCTTGTAGTAGCGTGCCGTGTCTGGAACTGATCCAAACTCGCCGTTCGCACGGTTCTTCACGCTGAAACAAGACACAAGGGAAACGTGAGAACAGGTTTTGAAAAAAAAAAAAAATCATCCGTGAAACAATTAGAAAATCCTCTTACGAGTTCATCTTGTCATTCTCAATGTTGGTCGCGCCAATGAGAAGGTTGTTAGAAATGTTGTCGAGGTGTCCGCGGTACTTGAGCCAGGGACCGGCCATGCTGATGTGGTCCTATGATGAGAAGGTACAAGGTGTGGGTTTTTAGGTCCTTTCGCCATGCTCTTCTTGTTTGTTTGCACCCATTTACCGTTGTGCACTTTCCCTTGGCCTTGATCAGCACCACAGCGTCAATGTCCTTTCCGTCGTACTTGGCAAAAGGCGAGAGAAGCTGAAGACGGGTGCTCTTGGGGTCGACGACAACTTCGGCGTTGCCCGATGGCGCCTGGTAGGTCTCTTCGCCGGCAGAAAAGCCGTTGCGCGGCAGCTCGTCACCCGACGGGGGCGACAGACGCGTGCCGTTGCTGAGCGTATCCGTAGTTGGGTTGAACGTAAGCTTGCCACCAAGTGCCATGGCAGTGACAATCTCGGGCGACGCCACAAAGGCGTGAGTCTCCGGGTTGCCATCAGCACGGCCCGTAAAGTTACGGTTGAACGACGTAATGATGCTGTTCTTCTCACCCTTGGGCACATCCTGGCGGTTCCACTGACCAATGCAGGGACCACAAGCATTGGCAAGAACCACACCACCGACCTTGCGGAATGCCTCGGCCTGGCCGTCCTTCTCAATGGTCGCACGAATCTGCTCGCTGCCAGGGGTCACAGTGAAGAGAGACGATGCCTTGAGGCCCGCGGCAGTTGCCTGACGCGCCACACTCGCCGCGCGCTCCATGTCCTCGTACGACGAGTTAGTACACGAACCAATCAGTCCAACACTGAGCTTCTCGGGCCAGTTGTGTTCACGCACAGCCGACGCAAACTGACTCAGCGGAATGGCGCGGTCGGGTGTAAACGGTCCGTTGATATGCGGCTCCAGCTCGCTCAGGTTGATCTCAATCACTTCGTCGTACTCGCAGCCCACATCGGCCGTAAGCAAGTGACGGTGCTTCTCGACACAGCTCACAGCTGCACCGCGACCCGTCGCCTCAAGGTATCGGCTCATGCGGTCGTTGAAGGGGAACACCGATGTCGTCGCTCCAATCTCGGCTCCCATGTTGCAAATTGTACCCATTCCAGTGCAGCTCATCGACGAGACGCCCTAACAAACAGAGAAAAAAAAACAATGAGCTGTTTATGTGCTCTTTTCGTTTGTGATTGATAATAATTTAAAATGCATTTTTCTTCTTTTTTTTAAAGTTTTAATAAAATATGGATAGTACAGTACCTCTCCAAAGTACTCGACAATGGATCCAGTCCCACCCTTGACAGTGAGGATACCAGCAAGCTTGAGAATGACGTCTTTAGGAGATGCCCAGCCACTGAGCGAGCCCGTCAGATGAACGCCAATCACCTTGGGACACTTAAGCTCCCACGGAATGCCTGCCATGGCATCCACCGCGTCCGCACCGCCTTTGATGAGTAAGAAACAACACAATCCAATGAGGACACACACACACACTTTCCCTTGTTTTTGCGGTCTTTCTTCTTCTTACCGACACCAATACAGATGCCGCCCAGACCGCCACCGTTGACCGTGTGGCTGTCCGTGCCGATCAAGAGCACACCCGGGTACACGTAGTTCTCCAGCAGAATCTGGTGGATGATTCCGCTTCCTAAACACAACCATAATGTATGAGAAAGACGACACCGCCGCAACATGAAGAAGTTCAAAACGAAAAGAAAAAAACAAACTCACCTGGCTTCCAAAACCCAACGTTGTACTTGGAGCCGGCGCTCGCGAGGAAATCGTACACTTCGGCGTTGTCGCGCTTGGCAGTGGCAAGATCCGCGTCAGCACCCACCTTGGCCTCGATCAAATGGTCGCAGTGAATCGTGGAGGGCACAGCCACCTTGGGGATGCCGCTGGAGACGACTTGCAGCATCGCCATTTGAGCTGTCGCGTCCTGCATCGCCACACGGTCAGGGCGAAGCTTCAGGTACGACTCGCCACGGACAATGTCCTGGTTAGCCGGATCCTCAAGATGGCTGTACAAAATCTTCTCAGAGGCAGTCATCGGACGGTCAAGTCTAAGAGAAAACTGCGATTTCAGAAAACAATGGGGATTGTGTCATACACTCAATAAAAAGAACTCGCGCTCTCTCTCCCCATTCCCACAAACGCTCTATTGTCCCTCATCGCTTTCCCATGCAACCACACCATTCAAATGTCGACAGCAATAATAGCAGAGGGAGAGAGAGAGAGAGAGAGAGAGAGAGAGAGAGAGAGAGAGAGAGAGAGATCACACGCCTTGGTCAGTCACAAACGCAATCGCCCATTTCCAGCCTCCCGTTTCACCCAACACCACTCCTCACAGCCCCACATGCACCATGTGTGCACGCTATTACCACCCGTCCATGACGAGCGCTCTCTTCCGTCACCACACAAGAGAGAGAAAAAAAAAAAAAAAAAAAAAAAAAAGCCCATCACACAACTCAACCCATCAAATGGGCGAGCTCTAACGACAATTGGAACCGTCAGGCCATTTGAACCACATACCGCTTGCGCACAATCTCGAATCGCTGCTCCATCGTCGCAAATCGATCGTGCATGTTTTCCGTCGGCTCCAGCCGCGACATGGGCACAAAGGGAGCCTTCGAACTCATAGAGCGGCCAAACACAGCAGTTGAAGGTCCAATGCGGACAACCGCACGAATAGTAAACGCCATAGGTCGTGGGAGAGTGGGTGGTAGAGAAAAAGAATGATTCTTGAGACTTGAATTAAATGGGCTCTCGCGAGTATGACTTAGCCACGTCTCACACATTTCTTCTACTCACGCGACTGTTGCCGAGTGACCCCCAGGCGTGTACTTCCGCCGCGTATTTGCCATGGCAGACGTCGCTGTGGTCTTTGTTGAGGCTTCGCTCCCACACAGTGACAAACTCCATGTCGTCTACTGTAGCGCCTCCGATACTGTGCGCGACGTTTGCCGCACGCTCAAAGGCCTTGGCACCTTTGACTCAAAGTACGTCTATTGTGGCAAGTAGCGCTTCTGTCGAGAGAGAGAGAGAGAGACTGAGTGTGAGAGAGAGAGAGAGAGAGAGAGTGAGTGAGAGATAAAAAAAAAAAAAAAAAAAAAAAAAAAAAAAAAGAGAGAGAGAGCACCTCGTCAGTTAGAAGTCTTTACGTGCGTGTTAAGTTCCGCTCTGCATGTCAGTGGATGTAAATTTCCCTTTTACGACAATTCCGACCATTGTGTTGGCATTTTTGCTATACAAATTTGAGGTGGAGGGCGTTTTTTCTCTTCGGCATTATCAGCAGCTCATCGCTCTTTCCCATTGCTGTCCTTTGGCATGAACTGGTCGCTGGTCCAAGCATGGGAAAGCACACATGAATGCACGCATGCACCCTCTCAGCACATGCACCGCACTCTACTTCCTGCGATGCCGCACTTGTAGCGCATCCTTTGTCTGCGCTTTTGCGAAAGTCGGTCGACGAAGAAACCACCAAACCACGGCGTTGTCGTACCTCATTTCTGCTGTGCAGTCCTTGCCACCGTCGCATACTCGCACCTCCTTGGATCTCATGGGATCCCTTGGCACTTTCCACTTCTAATAAACAGTCCATGGCCTAAAACCCCTTCATTCTTTTTTCTCGTCTTGCCCAGGTTGAAGGCGTCCTTGGAGATACACGGACGACGCGTTGGTGGCTCCAAAGCGTCAAGACAGATGTTGTTTTTGCAGGCGGCGCCTGAAGTCAGCGAGATGGCCCGTAATTTCCAGCCCGTACGAGTGCGTCTCCGTCTGACCGCCACCTCCAGCATCGCTTGCACCAAGGTAAAAGAATCTCAATCATCAATAATATTCGAATATGAAAACGCTATGGATTTGCTTTTCATTTCTTTTGTTTCTTCTGTCACTTTGTTGTTCCTTTTTTATTCTCTCTCTCCATTTGTATTTGTTTCTTTCTCCCTCCCTCTCTCTCTTTCTCTATTTTGTTTCTCTCTCTCTATCACTTTGTTTCTCTCTCTATCACTTTGTTTTTTTCTCTATCACTTTGTTTCTCTCTCTATCACTTTGTTTCTCTCTCTATGACTTTGTTTCTCTCTCTATCACTTTTGTTTCTCTCTCTATCACTTTTGTTTCTCTCTCTATCACTTTGTTTTCTCTCTCTCTTTCTATCACTTTGTTTTCTCTCTCTCTTTCTATCACTTTGTTTTCTCTCTCTCTTTCTATCACTTTGTTTTCTCTCTCTATCACTTTGTTTTCTCTCTCTATCACTTTGTTTTCTCTCTCTATCACTTTGTTTTCTCTCTCTATCACTTTGTTTCTCTCTCTATCACTTTGTTTCTCTCTCTATCACTTTGTTTCTCTTTCCTCTCTCTCTCTCTCTCTCTCTCTCTCTCTTTCCTCTCTCTCTCTCTCTCTCTCTCTCTCTCTTTCCTCTCTGTCTCTCTCTCTCTCTCCCTCTCTCTCTCTCTCTCTCTCTCTCTTTCCTCTCTCTCTATTATTAAATTATTTTATTTCGTTTCAGGGACGCCTCTCACGCCCTACGACAAAACGACCGACAGTCGCCAAGAAACTCTTTGTTGCTTTCAATCCGGAGCCACTTGAGACCGCCTCCTCGGCACCAATCGATCCCCAAGAGCAGTTTCAGATGCAGAAAGCCGCGGTGTTTGCCTTCAGCGACCATCTCACCGTGTGGGACATGAAAATTGCTGTCTTCATGGCTGCTCAACAGGCCGCTCAGGAGCATCCGGATTTGGCCAAACACGCAGCCGAGGTCACACAGCGAGCGCGCGCTGCGCTTGCCGAAGAAGAAGCACAAAAGACAAGAGAGACAGCGGCGGACACCAATAATACCCCTCGTTCTGCACCCCCCGCCATCCCAGCCGTCTCCGCCGCCAGCTTCGGCTCCGCACCAAAGCCTCCCACGATTCCTGGTGCCGCTGCCGCTGCCACTACCCCAACGAGTCCCAATCCTCCCATCGCTCCTGTTGCACCTGTCGTCCCCGCCATTCTTCCCGTTGCCGTGCCCACCCCAGTCGCTCCTTCTGTGGCCCCTGCCGCACCTGTGGCACCTGTCGCTCCTGTCACCCTGGTGGCACCTGTTGCGCTCGTTGCGCCCGTCACCACCGCAGCCAACGACGACGCGCCTCTACCCGCCTACCAAGCGCCACCCGTACCACTTGTGGTGCCCTCGCCTCTCGACCCACACGACACCGACAATGGCGACGCGCCCAGCACTCCGTCACACTCGGACCACTCGTCGTCGCTGACCGTGTCCAATTTGCAAGCCATGCACACGGCCGGCTCCATGGATAGCAGCGGCTGGGAGGGCTCAAGCTCCTCACGAAGTAGCAGTGAGGCGGGCGATCTCTTTGTGGTTGCTGACAACTCGTCGGAAGACGCCGCAGTGGCGGCCGTTGTAGCGGCCGTGCGCGCTGGCGACGACGGAGACACGTATTTTGACTCAAGCGACGACGAAGATAACTACGATTCGACCTCGCCTCATCTCAACTCACGCATGTCCATCGTGAATGTCTCACGTCAAGGCATGTCGCCAACCATGGATCTGGCCGCTCTCAGTTCTTTGCCCGCCCAGGCGACCCTTCAGGACATCCAGGCGGCAGTCAAGTCGCAGAGCCCATCCGTGCCCATTGTCGAAACCGCCAAGCCACTCTCTCGTCGTGGTCAAAAACCTCCCCCGCCTCCACCAAAATCAAGCACCACAACCCTCATCACCGTGAAACCCAAATCCTCGTCAATTCCCACCGACTCGCCACAGGCATCCAAGGTCGCTACCGTTGCACCTCTCTCAACCGTATCAACTACAACAACAACAACATCATCATCATCATTATCACCTACCGAGATTGCTCCATCGACAGCGACCACTGCACCAGCTACTACAACACCCGAGACGGCCTTGTCAACAGAAACTAAAAAGGCCGGTCGAGTACCTCCTCCAGCACCCCCGCGCTCGGCAACGACCAATCTCAGGTCGCGTGGTTCTCTCTCCAAGCTGTCGTCTGTACCAAGAGCGACGTCTTCGTCGTCAGATTCCATTGCTCCTGACTCCACCACCTCCGCCGCCGCTCCTTTATTTCCTGCTACCGCCGCCCCTATCACAACCACATGCGGCGACAACACCATTTATAACACAATCACATCAAACACTGTACCAGAATCTACCACCACCACCACCACCACCGCTGCGCCTTCTTCTTCGGCAACAGGCATCAATCGCATCACGGAGGAAGCAACCGAGGCGCAGGCACTTGTCGAGGCTGGCGTGGCCGCCATGAAACGCACGCCCACCGCACCCTCCGTCTCGTCTGCGGCTGTCGCAGCACACGACACCTCAGCTCGATTGCTTACTCTTGCTCGCTGGGCTCCTTTTTCGTCGCCCCATGCGTACACTCTTACGTATACACGCGATGGCGTCGTGTATGAACTGTGCGACGAGTTTCAAGTGCTCGCCAATGTCGCAAGTTTGTCGCAGGCCATGAACGAACCACCGCCGCCCGACTCGCCCTACAACTGTTTGCACATTTGCATTTCGCTGCGCAAGAAACCCGAACGCAGTGCGGAGCTCACGGTGCAGGAGTTGCTAGGCAAGTCAACGCCCATGGACCTGGCCGACGTGGCCGCACGCGAGGAAGCCAAGGTTGCCGGTCGACAGTTTGCACGTGTGTGCAGCGAATCCGTCGCCCAGCGTGACTACATGGCCTACATGACTGCACCGCGCCTGGTTCCCTGCGCCGAAACTCCACTGCTTTACTCGGTCGATGGCCGTATTCAGGTGCGAATCTCGCACGAATCGAGCACGCGCACGCTCAACTTTTTGCCGGACGACACGGCACACACCATCTTGGCGTCGATGCTCAGTCGCAACGACAAGGAGGACGTCTCCGTTGAGGCCGTTGCCTCAAAGTACATTCTCCAGACACTCGGTGCCGAGGACTACTTGCGCGGCAACACCGTCAAGTTGCGCGAGTACGCCTGCATGCGTGGTATTCCGCCTATCCATCTCAAAATAGTTGAGATTTCAAGTCTTGGCTATGTGGACTCAGGCAACATCGACAAGCACTTGGCGGGTCTTGCAGATTCGTGCGTGAACGAGACACGCCGTCATCACGAACTTACGTCGCGCGCACGTCAGCTCAACTCACACAACACCATTTCGCTGTGGGACATCACGGGTGATCTGCGCGTCTTTGTCAAGGGCGCCGATGCGCTACGCATCAAGGAGCCGTCGTCGTCCAACAACAGCAACAGCAACAATGCTGCAGCCGCACCAGCCAATACCGCGTCTTCGTCGTCGTCAGCGTTGTCCGCTGGTGCTGCCTCCTCCTCCTCCTCCTCCTCTTCGGCAGCTCCACTGTCGCCTCTTCCCGTCGCAGCCAGTGGTGCGGTTGCGGGTGCGAGTGGAAGTACCGGTAGTGGTAGTGGCGGGAATGCAGCAGCGAGTGCGGTCACGCCCTTGTCAGCTTTGTCATCCTTGAGTGTGGCCTCGTCCATTGTGCCCTCAGTTGATGCGGTGGCTCACAATAACCGACACAGCACAGCTGGTAACACCGGTACTCCCTCCTCTGGCTCTGGCAGCACAGCGATTTCGACCACAATCACCACCACGGCCTGTTTTGGTCGCGACACCACCTCTTGGGTGGACCTTGTGGTGACGCATGGTGGCAAGCCACTATGCATGACCGTGTGCACACGCGAGCTGGCCTGCGGCCCAAGTGGACCGCGCTGGAACGAGTGGGTCACATTCACGGGTCTCAACGTACGCGATCTGCCTCCGGCCAGTGTGCTCGAGATGAAAGTACGCGTCAGGCGTTCGCGTGGTCGTCACGCCGGACCAGGTGACGGGCTCGTCACCTCGTTGCCGCTTCTCGATTTCCGCTCGCGCCTTCGTGGCGGTCGCATCACCCTTGATTTGTACCGATCGCTTGATCACGAGCGCCAAGTGGACGAACAGAAGCCGTTGGGGACCCTGTCGCTCACGCTCGAGAATTATCTTTTGCCTGCGTTGCATCCGTGTGACGCGGACGTCGCCGAGCGTGACACACCTAATCGGCCACTTCACGAGAGCGTGTCGATGCGCGAGTCGTTCTTTGCGCTCGAGGAGCTCCCACAGCTGCGCGGCGGCTCGTCGTCCTTCTCAAACGACGAGGACACCTTCAGCATGCTCTCTCAGTCGCTGCAGACGGCGCTTACCCATGCGCGTCATGCCAATGCGCTTGCACCGGTCACCGAGCAGGATGCGGCTCTCTTGTGGAAGTACCGTCGACTGTGCACCACTGATGCCAAGGCATTGGGTCGCTTCCTGCTGTCGGTGCCGTGGGGTAATCGCAAAAAAGCACGCGAGGCACGCCACATGCTTTCCCAATGGGCTCCCATTGCGCCCGTGATGGCTGCCTCCCTGCTTGATCGCGCCCATGCCGACCCAACTGTCCGTGCCCACGCCGTTATGCGTCTCTGTCGCCTATCCGACTCCACTCTTGTGTCGTGTCTTCCTCAACTGGTACAGGCGCTGCGCAACGAGTCACACATTGATTCGCCTCTGGCGCGCCTGTTGCTTCAGCGAGGCTGCCTCTCGACAACGTTTGGACACGATCTCTTTTGGCTGCTCTACCAAGAGATTGCCGGCAGCGGACGTCCTGCTATGCGAGCTCTCATGATGTTGCGCGTGTTTGTTCGCTACTGCGGCGCCCACCAACGCACGCGACTTCTCCACGAATACCGGGGCATTTCGGCCATGAGACGCGCCGCGCTTGGCATCAAGCAGTGTAGCAAGGAAGAGCGCAAAGCAGTTCTGCAGCGCATGCTCAACTTGTTGCCCTCTTCCTTCCCCGTGCCCGTTGCCCCGTACGTTTCCGTTGGTACCGTGATTGCCGAGCGATGCAAGTTTATGGACTCGAAGAAGGTTCGCTTGTGTACGACTCATTTTTGTCTGACTGTTGTTTTTTTTTTGTCGGCGTTGGTGCTCTAGTTGCCTCTATGGCTTGTGTTTCAAAATGCCGACGTGTCGGCCAAGGGCACTGTGAGCCTGATGTTCAAACAAGGCGATGATATTCGACAGGATGTTTTGACTCTGCAGGTAAGAAAGTAGAACAGTGTTTGCGAAAGAGTCTTACTGAAAGAGATTTTGATTCTTTTGTGCTTGTCTGGTCTCTCTCTCTCTACCACTTTGTTTCTCTCTCTCTCTTTCTGTGTGTGTGTGTGTGTGTGTGTGTGTGTGTGTGTGTGTGTGTGTGTGTGTGTGTGTGTGTGTGTGTGTGTTTGGCTGCAGATGATTAGCATTATGGACCGATTGTGGCAAGAAGAAGGGCTAGACCTGCGGATGACGGCGTACCGGTGCATTGCAACGGGCATAGAGGAGGGCTGCATTGAAGTGGTGCTTCGCGCGCGGACCGTTGCCAGTATCCAAAAGGTTCGAACGATCTTGTTCTCGCACTCGTGTTGCCGTTGTTTTAATTTATTTTCTTCGTTGTGTTTTTTTGTCGTCTCCGTTTTGGATATATTTAGGCGTATGGTGGAAAATTGGGTGCGTTCAAGGACGAGCCACTGCGTGATTGGCTTAAGGAGCAGCATCCCGATCCTCAGGTACACACTCATTCGTATCATGTACTATTATGAATTATTTTGAGTCATCTTTTTCAACGTGTGTGTGGCTGTGCGTTAGGCATTCGACAATGCAGTGCGGACCTTCATGCTGTCGTGTGCAGGCTACTGCGTCGCTACCTATGTGCTGGGCATTGGCGACCGCCACAACGATAATATTATGCTCGCCGAGGACGGTCGTCTGCTTCACATTGACTTTGGTCACTTTCTCGGGTACCCCACTCCACTAGATCTTACTTGTATTCTCGTTGTGCGTGTTGTTCTGTCTCTTTGTATGTCTTTGTCTATACAACGTGTACCCACTTGCCCAATCTCCTTTGTATTTGTTCTTTTGTGTCTTTGTATGTCTTTGCCTCTGGAATGTGTACCACCTGCTCGATCTCATTTTTATTTTGTGCATCTCGTTTGCTCCATATCATAATTATTTTGTTGCTCTCTTCTACTCTCTGTTTTTGTCTCAGTTTGTTGATCTTTGTATATATATATTTGTGTGTGTGTGTGTGTGTGTGTGTGTGTGTGCGTGTGTGTGCGGCGCTCATCCTGTATTTTAAAATTTAATAGGAACATTAAGCGGAAGTTCAAGATCAAGCGCGAAGGCTTTACACCATTCGTGCTGACACCTGACTTTGTGTTTTTGATGGGGGGCAAAACGAGTGCGCATTTTGAAGAGTTTGTTCGCTTGTGCTGTCGTGCGTTTCTCATTGTGCGGCGCCACGCAGACACGTTCCTCTCGCTCTTCTGCATGGTACCGATCCTGTGACGAATGATTATTCCTTCATACGCATCCGTTTCTCTCTCTCTCTCTCTCTCTCTCTCTACTCTCTCTCTCTTGAACTCTCTCTCTCTCTCTCTCTCTATCGCACAGATGGTCTCGACAGGCATTCCCGAACTGCGCACAGTCAACGATATCCGCTACCTGCGCGACTCGCTGTGCCTCGACATGACCGAGGACGAGGCCGAGGCCGAAATGCGTCGCTTTATCAATATCTGTCTCGACCGCTCGTGGAAGACGCAAGTCAACTGGTGGATTCACACTGTCGCTCACTGACTCCACTTTTTTTATTCTACTTTTGCCTTTCATTTCTTTCAATCTCTTTTCTTTTTTCCCTTCTTTTCTCTCTTCCTAATGTACAAAACAAACTTTATAATCTTTATATTTCAATTTGTCGAGACTTCATTAATTGTTGCACTTCCGTTAGGTTATTCGCCTTCCCCTGGTCCTCCTCACAGGCGGAATGGGGTGATGATTGAGGCGCGCACAATACGATGGTTGTCCTTGGCGTCGTCGCCGCCGACAAACGACGAGAGAGGCACAAAGTGGATGCCCAGGACATGAGCATAGGCACCGAAGGTTGCGTCCGAGAGGCCCCGTAACCCTATAAAAGGAAGACTTGAGATTGTTTGTTGCTGTAGAGAATAATTTTCATTGTGATGATATTTGTGAGTGAGTGAGAGGAAGGGGAGGAGGGTGATGGGGAGCGGGAGGAGGGCGTTGTACCGGGTGCTTTGAGGATGTCTTCCCAGTGGCCCATATTGGCAGCAAGGAGGGTCGCAGCGTGTCTGTTGATGGCCCAGCCTGCGTGGGCGTGTGAGTAGCCGACAACATGTGTTTTCGTGGGTGGGTCTTTGAAGAGGGCGGCCGAGGTCTGTGACGAGTAGGGCTGTTCGAGATGGGCAGACGACACAGGTGCACACGCGTCGGTAATGGCCAGAAATCGGTCTGAGCCAACTATAACAGGCGATGCTGTCGACATGGTAGACAGATCCTTGAGCTATATAATATATAAAAAGCCATTATAGTGGAACGGTTCAGCTGGCGGTAATTTGTAACACGTCCCTCACTTCATCTTCCCCTCTCTCTATCGCTTAAAGCCCCCCCTCCTTCCTCTCTCCACACTTACAAGCCTTTGAAGGCGGACGTACGCACTGTCGAGGACAATGATAAACCATTGCTTGTCGGGGTAGAGATCAAGGGATTTCTCCAGAAACGCCCGAGTCTTACACACAATCGCCTACAACGAAAACTGAGACTTCAGTTTACCGTCATCCTCATTCGTTACATACCGTCTCCGAGAGATCGTTGGAGCACTGGCTTGCCACCAGAGTATCGAATTTAACCTCTTTACGATTGCCATATTGTGTGATGCGAATGGCCAGCTCATCGTCCTACGGTGAAAACAAACCGTTGCGTCACTCTCCCTACGCTCTCATCGCACCCACGCCGTACCATGACTTCCGAAACAAATGTGATCATGCCTTTGAACTGTTGCTCCATCCACATGTTCTTCAGAGACTTCGCACGAGCGCGTGTTGGTGTGGAGGTCAACACTGCAATCATGATTCCCTCCTTGTCGCCGCTATTGGATGCGCTCTCGCGATTCACAATGTCTGCATATCAAACATGAGTGTGCTTTCTAACGATGCACTCGCCGCCAGCGACGAGCGCAGCAAGGCGAAGGGGCGATCGGGCAGGATTCAAACTTACCGGAAGGAGGAACGGTCGCACAGGGACACGCGTCGCCAGAGCACGACCGGGTGTATACCACATAGAACTGGTTGCCAAAGTACCCACCGGCGGTCAGCAAGAGCGCGAGGAAGATCAAGCGGGACACTCGAACTCTCATTGTGGAAATAGGGACACCAAACAAACAAAGGCGCACAAAGTACGTGACAAGTGCACCACTCGTCAAAGGCCAAAGGACACAGACGGCGAATGAACGACAGAAAAGAATTGCTTGAGCTACATTTGGTCCTTTTCTCTTCTCTGAGATCGTTTTGCATTCATTTCATTGCGAACATGTGAAGAATCGATCAAATATCAATCGAATATTATTGTATTTTTTTTCTTTAGTCTGCCCACTCCCCCCACCGCCCAGACTCACCTAGACCATGTCGCGCATCGAAGTGATTGTGGGTGGCGAGCCGGAGAATGTCCGTGAGCTCGTGGTCGCGTCGGAACTTGTTGGCTGGTAAAGTCGTCTCTCTCTCTCTCTCTCTCTCTCTCTCTCTCTCTCTCTCTTGTTGTCTGTATTCGTTGTACTTGTTCACGCGTATGCACATAGCCGTTACACGTATACAATGCTCTATCACACACTATCTTACTTTCTAACTTTTTCTCTCTATCTCTCTCTTTACTTTTCGAAAAAAAAAAAAAAAAAAAAAAAAAAAAGTGAAACATCAGACGCGTTCACTACGGCTTCAAGCGCTCCCTTTGGTGGCGGCTACGCGTACAGCGACTCTGCCGATGGACCCAACACGCGCAATCGCATGATCACGTGGCGATGCCAAGGCTGTGTGCTCGAGCTGAGAGAAACGTCGTTGGATGTGGATTTGAGCGACGCCATTCTTCGTGTCCGTTTTCCCGCGCCCATTGTGCCCTCCATCGCCGTGTACGAGGCAACCAGCCGCGCCCCTTTGTGTGTCTATATTATTGTTGCCACCACTCGTGGCGTCCATCGACTGGTCTTCCCACATCCCGACGCTTTGCGTTCCCATCAGAACGCCGTTGCCTACGCACGGTCGCACTCGCGCGACCCTGCCGCCAATGTCGCCTCCGTGCTCGCCGCCGCCACCCAACTTGACATGTCTAATGCGTCCAACCACGTGGCCATTCGTGCACACACCAGTGGCGTCGTTTGCGCTGCGGGCGCTGGTCCAAGTGCAGTCGCTCTTGGCTGTCGCGATGGTTCCGTCCTTGTGATGCGACTTGCCGACGATTCCAGCAACACCTCCGACGAGTATCAGCTGCGTCACACCTCAACTATGCAGCGTCTTTTCACGGGGTTTGTCCCGCGCCTGCTGGCGGCCACAGGCCTCGGCGCTGACGACGCAAGCGTCCAGACTTGTGTCTCGCTTGGCACTCACATCACACCCGCCGGTGACGCTCTCATCTTTGCGCTCACCGCAACGCTCCACCTTCAAATCTGGTCGGCGACTCAGCGCCGTCTTATTCTCGATCAGAACACCACGCAATGGCTTCAAATGCCTGCCGAAAATGACATTGTGGCGGCGGCTGCCACGGCAAGTGCCTCCTCCTCATCCGCCTACGACGGCCTCGTCTTGCGCGTACACAGTACCACTGGCTCGCCCGAGTTCCTTGTATGCGTTCATTTGCCTCTTCACGAGTGCAGCCAATTCCTTGTCCTCAGCGGCACCGTGCATGAGGGTGACCCGTCCACCCCTGCAACGACGCCGGTCAGCCTCTCGCTGCGCGGTTGTCTTCACGGGCAGGCAGCACGTCTTGTTGACCTGGTATTTGACCAGTACACACTGTGGGCGCTGTGGGACGGCGTCGAGGCTGGCACGTCCGCCTGTGCCTATGCCAGTCTGTTGGATCGCTCGACCGAGCTCACACTGTCGTCGACACAGAGTGCCGCCTCCTCGGACGACACGGGACTCTCAGCGCTGGCACTTGCCGCCGAACACGGTCCCTGGACCGATGTGCACATGACACGACTGGCAACGGGCGACGAAGTGCTTGCCTCGCACGAAGATCCCGCCGAGGCTGTGTGCCAATATGTGCTTGCTGCGGGGCGTATGCCACGGAGTACGGTGCGCAAAGCTCTGCAACTCTTTAGCGGCTCGACAGCACCCCTGGAACCGAGCACAACCGAGACGGTGGTCCAGCTGCGTGCTCGTATCATTGAGACGGTGCAGATGGAGGCTCACTCCGCCGAGATGTGTGCCACGAGCGACGCGATTGACGATGTGGCGGCCGGCGTGGCCAGCGTCTGGGCCCGCTTTTACGACTGCTGCCTCCAATACTGGGCGGTCGCCAACGGCACGGCGACGGCCCTTGTGAACGACCCGCGCACAGGTCTCACTGCGGTGCTCAAGCGTCATCTCACGGGCTTGTTGCGACCGTGCGACACGCTCGAGACATACGATGTCGTCGTCAACGAGAGTTCAAATGCCGTTCCTCCGTTGCATCTGGGTGCAACGGCAACGGGCGACCATGTAGTAGGAAGCGACGTGGGCGTCCTTGGCATCGCCGGTTGTTTTGGTGGGGCCAACGAGGGCGCAACAGCCTCTGCGGGCCTTCCCCGACTGCTGGCCTGCTGTCGCTTTGCGGCACTCACCGCCACCACACCCTGTTTGCGCGCCCTCGAGCGCGAACTCGTATGCGGAACCCCAGCTCTCGAGGCAGTGCGTGTTCACGCCGACGCCTGCTCCAGCGACTCCTTCTCCACCACCTTTCTGCGTCTGGTGCGGGCCGTCGCGCAGCCCATGAATACCATCTCGTTGTTGCTTCACTTACTTGATGCCCAGGCGACACACACTGGCGCGTCTGGCTCAGAATGTGCCTCACATGTGGCGTCCAACAACAAAGGCAGTCGCGACGGCCACGGCGGCCACGACGACGACGACGATGACGACGCAGTCTTTTCAACAAAAGCTCACGCGTCGAGCACCAACAACACGGGCGCTAGCACAGCGGATGTCACTGCGACCAGTGACGACCATTTCGTTGTGGAACCGGCAGTTCTTGAATGGTTCTCTCAATTGTTCACGTCCAATACCATGAACTCGGCCGTGGCGGTCGCCTTTGGGCAGCTGATGCGCACACGCTTTGCTGTGTGCCGCGACCTTCTCATTGCCTTGTTTGCGCTGCTCCAATTGCGCAGCCAGTCGGGTCTTTCGAGCGCCGATAGTGCGCGACTTTTGTCCGAGTTTGTACCGCGCACCGTTCGTCTGATGCGTGCCTACCACGTCATGATGTGGCTTGCCGAGCAGACCGTGACTATGACAGGCAGCTCGTCGCTTGCAGTGCCCACGTCGGCGTCCGATTCGCTGGCAGGTCTCTCATCGCTTGTTCTCGACGAGTCCATGGGCGCGCAGAAGCACAGCGTCAGTGGCAGGAGCAACAGCAATGGAGGTGACACTTCATTGCTTGAGCTGTACTTGCGCACGCACGTTGCGCATCTCCGTGCGGCGCTGGCACGTCAAGCTAAAGGCCATGTCTCATACAGTGGTCATGCTCTGGTGGCGGGCGCAGGGCACTGGCGACAACTTGTGCAACCACTGCTGGCGTGTCTCGTCGAATCCTGGTGGCCCTATCGCAATGGTGGTGCGGCAACGTTCCTGGTGGAAAGCGAGCAGCACCTAGTGACGCTCGAGTACGTGCGGCAGCTGGGTGAGGCGACACCACTGCTGCACTACTGTCGTGCCCGCGCGTACTTGGGCTTCGGCGCTTTTCAACAAGCCAAGGAGTGTTTCATTGAGGCGACTGCCGGTGGCATGTCGGATCGAGCCACACGCGAGTTGATCGTGCGCACATGCGGACAGGACGACTCGGTGTCGCTGATGCGCTATCACATGCGAATTATGCGCATGTTTGAGCGTGCTGGTGCCCCCGAGCTTGTGGTTACCTTTGCGACCGAGGCACTCAGTGTGGTGGTGGCGGGCGACGCAAGCGAGGCCGAGCACATTCCTGTGCTCTGGTCGAATGTGTTCAAGAGCAGTCTTGAGATGGGAGAGTACGAGCGCGCGTACACGGCAATTGTGCGCAACCCGGACGCTTCGCAACAGCGCGAGTGTCTTCGACGATTTTTGCTGGTTCTTTGCGAGCGCAACCTTCTTGCGCAGCTGTGTCAGTTTCCCTACTTGCATTTGGCAAGTGAAGTTGAGAGCTTCTTGCAGTGGCGCGCGCGCAACACAGACGTGCTCACGACCACACCGTCGCCATATCTGGTGCTCTATTCCTTCCACATGTTCCGCAGTGCGTTTCGCCTTGCCGCCTCCGTCATGTTTGAGTATGGCCAGCGTCTTGGGGTCGAGTCGTGGGGCGTGGCACAGCGCATGCAAAGTGCGCACCACGATACAGTGGTGGCCGCACTTCAAGGCCAGGCCAAGGCACTGCTCGGTGCCATCAATGCGCTCTCGCTCGTGGACGCTGACCATGCCTGGCTTGCCGTTCCCGCCGAGTACAAGCGTCAAGTGCGGCGCAAACGCCTTCATCCAAGCCGCGGCGAGTTTGGCAGGACCACCGACGACACCGTGTCTACCGACGAGCAGCCCATGTCGACTGATAGCTTGCAACAACCGGACGTAGCGGAGTGGAAGCGAGCCGAGGAGGACACGGTAGACTTTGTGCAGGTTCATGACATCAAGCGCGACTATACGCTCGTACTGGCGCGCCTGCAGTTGCTCAAGCGCACGTCGGGCACTGTCGTCAGTCGAGGCACACCACCGGTGGAGATTCTGGCTGCTCTTGTACGCGCCAACGAGTTTGACACGGCCATTGAGTTTGCGCGTTCCTTCGGCCTCGGTTTGCATCCCGTCTTTGACGGCCTTGCAACAGCGTGTGCGGCCCTTGCGGACGGGCGAACGCACGGCGACGATGCCTGGCTTTCGCGAGCACGTGCCAGTACACCCGCTGATCGTGCTTGGGAAATCCTTCGCGCTCACCTGGGGTAAGTCTATGTTTGGAGTATCATTATTGATGTTATAAGTTATTATTTTTGAAGGGGATGAGTTTGACCTTAATTTTTTTTTTTTATTAATTAGGGGGCATGACAGTCGCGAAACCAACTACGAGTACCATCGGTGCGTGGCGAGCCGTCTGCTGGGACTGGACCGTCATCGGGCTCTGCCACACTGGCTAGTCGCGTCGTTCAAGCGTGTGGCGCCGGCCGCACTGTTACACCTGTGGATGGACTATGGTCTGCTTAGCAGTGCTGCACAGCTCGTGTGTGAGTACATTGACGCCATTCTTGGCGTCCGTGCCACCGAATTTGCCATCAAGGTACCAACTGAATTTGTTATAAGAGTAGCCATCGTCGCTTATTCATGTTTTGCATTGAAATGTACAGAATGTGTTGCACAACAATGGACCTGCCGTGTGGGTGCCGTATTCTGCCTTTGATCGAGTGCGTGCAGCAATGCGTGAACAGCAGCGAGGATCGTACGTGTTTGTGCTATCTCTTTATCATTTTATTTTTATCAGTTTCTTTTATCTTTCTTTCTCGCTCTCTCCGCCTGTGTGTATGTGTGTATGTCTCTCTCTGTGTATCTCTTCTGTCACTCTGTCGGGGGTTGTCTCGTTCTCTTTCTCTCACACACACTCTCTAGTACTTTGTTTTCCCCTCTCCTTTTTCCCTCTCTTTCTATTATTCTGTTTTTTTTCCCTCTCCTTTCTCTCTCCGACTTTGACTCTCGCTTTTTCTCAATGTGTCTGTCAGTCTCATACTTTGTTTCTTTTGTAGCGATTCATTTGAAGTGTTCGAGCGTAAGATCGATAGCTATTTACAACAGGTGGAGAGTACCAAGTAATGAGAGAAAGAGAAAACAAAAAAAATCAAAATGTGTGGGAAAATGTACGTCGAATGGTATTTTTACAAAAAAATTATGACAAGGGAGAGGAGAGTGTGTCTCCTTTTTTTTTTTTTTTTTGCGAAGGAGCTAGCTAGCTGGTGGACTCGGATGATACTTCCGATGCGTTTTGAAGACGAGCGAGGGTCTCTTCGAGTTTCTCGACGCGCTTTGCTTCAGTTTCGAGTTGCTGACAGGCGCGGAAAAGACGGTCCTCGACGAGAGTGCGGTCGACGCCGTCTGGTGACGTGACAGTCTCGGTGATGTCGACGGCCCAAGGAAATGAAAGGAGTGCTTCAAAAGAATCGATTTTGTTGGCGAGCCACTGGTGAAAGGGAATAGGCTTGTGTGTGCGACGATGCAGTTCGCGCCTTACAAGCGCGCCATGCAAAAGGGTGCCTGCCAAGGCGCTGAGACCACCAGTGAGAAACAAGGCCGATAACGAGTGAGCTCGGTGTACTACAAGACGAATGAATGAATGGGGGCGGGGGCTGGAATAGAAGAGACGCGGTGGTACCGAAGAGGCCGCCGAGCATGGAGAAGGAGAGGCCGCCGCAGAGGAAGTTACGTTCCCACACACTCATATTTCCCTTGTTGTTTGCATTGGCCACAGATCGAGCGCCTAGAGACACAAGTGCAGGTGTGTGAGTGTATGTACGTGTCTGGATGCACGCGAGGGAACGGCAGTGCGAAGGTACCGACGAAGATGAGAGAACACGCTAAACCGGCCACACCAAAAACTGCTGGACGCTGTACATAGCGTGCTCCGCGCCAGGTTGCATACGAGAACCCCACAAGCCCGCCCCCAATGGCACCCAGGCCAAGGACAATGTCGGTGGGCACATCGTCCTTGCCAGCGACAAAGGTCGTGTCGTCGTCAGTGCTCATGCCAAGAAAAGTCTGTAAATCAGTCATCAGACAAAGTTGACAACTCAAATTCAACTTTCTCCAAAATTAATCTTTTTTAGCGATCCATCTCTTATACATTTAGCATGACGGATATCGTTTCGCGGATCACGGCACGCTCCTTGGTGATTGCGAGCGTCGTAGGCTCCCTGGTGACAATCTTCGTGTGCTACGGCCTGGCTGTCAAGCTGGGCCATGTTCCTGCCTGGCTCCCAATGATGTACGCGTCGTCGTTCTACTCTGCTTCTCTCATAGCGGAACACCCCCGCCCTCCCCCTTGTAGAAGCGACTGTGCTGTTGAAGCGCCAGAGAAGTACTTCTTTCGGTTTGGTCTTATTTTGTCGGCCGGTCTTATGGCCATTGGCGGTACAACAAACGTTGACTCTCTCTCTCTCTCTATCTTCTCTTTCTCTTTCTTCTCTCTCTCTATTTATCACTTTCTCACTCTTTCACTTTGATGCTAATCCTCACTCCCTGTCACTTTGTTTTTCTCTCTATCACTTTGTTTCTATCTGGTTTCTTTTCCCTTTTTCTTTTTCTTACTTCGTTTCTCTCGCTCCTTCTCCCTCTCTCAGGGTTTCTCGGGTACTCATTCATGGCGGCCAAGACGGGCAACGGCTGGTACAACTATATTGGACTCTTTTGCAGCACCATTGCGTCAACGGGTCTTGCCATTGTCGGCTCGGTATGTTTCATGTGCACATCTGCACATCCCATGGATGTGGTTGTGTGCGTGATAACCGCTTGATCTTTTTCTCTGTCAGGTGAATGAGGTTGAGAATAACCCGGTGCACTCAGGCTCGGCCGTTGTGTTCTTTGTCGGCTACCTCATTTACATGTGGATCCTTGTCATTCGTCTGTACACCAAGACGCGCGCCCGCGTCGTGCAGGTGTCCACTCCCTCCCTCCTCCTCAAGGCCGTCTGTGCTCTTGTTGCCCTTGTGTCTCTCGTCTTGCTTGCTACCTGGAGTCAACACTGGGGCGAGAATGCTACGCGAATCGCCGAGGTAAGTCAACAATGTGACGTGCACTGCTTTTGGCTCTGCATTCAACAATTTTTCTCTCTCACCCGCCCCTCTCAGATGGAATGGCTCGCCACCTTCTCTATCCAGGGATTCAACCTGTCGTGCTACGCCGAGTACGGTCCTACCTACGACGTTGCGACGGTCTTTGACACGACCCTCAAGTCGCGCCCGTTCCGTCACGTCGCGTACAAATCACTCCCCTTTCGTGCCTCTTCTGAGTCTTCTCAAAAATAAATACACACACTTACTTCATTCATTCCACACACTTCTTACACACCTACGACTCATGCAAGGTCACAAAGGGCGTTATGTGGTGAGATCATACTGAGCTATCCGGTTTTGGCTGTTCGTGTCGCTGTTCAGCGGAATTTTTTTGGTGGTTGAACAGCAAGTAAATCCTAACAGTTTTGATCATTTTTATTTTTATTTCTTTTCACCCTGTTCGTTTGTATTACGGTAATACATGCTACCTCGCACCACTCGCTCTCGCCACCCACCTACATGCTCCATCCCCTCTCCGCCTCCCGACTTCGACCGTTGTTTTTGCTCTCTTTCGGGATATCCGATCGCAATCGGTCTTGGTCGTTGTTGACTGCCCGTGTTCCTTCCCGACACGCCCTACCGCTTAATTCCCGCTGAAACCACCCTCCTCCGCCACCAATACCGTGCCTGACTGGCTTTTATCCATTCCTGAGCTGTAGCGGGTTGCGTTTAACTGCGTCTAGCGCCCACGCCATTGCTGCGGTTTTTTTTTTCTTTTTTTTTTTTTTCGTTCGCGACCACCAGAGTAACGATTCATCAGCGCCGTAACCTCCTCGCGCTCCGTGAGCGCCGTATAGAAGGTGGACGAATCTCACCGTTACGAGCACGTCCTGTGCTTCCCTCGTCTTTCCGTGCGCGCCCCAATTAGCTGTAGCGGGCCTCTTGCGTTGTTTGTGACTTGCTCTCGCGTGCATCGCCACTCCCTTCGTCACCATTTAGCGGGACGCTGAGAAAAAAAACATGCGAGCGCGCGATACCATAAAAAAACAGGATCATTCACCGCGCAGTGTCAGGCATGGCGGGGGCTGTTTCATCCCGCTTGCTTGCATCGCCCTAGTACTAGGTCTCAAAACGCGACAGGGACCTACGGCATGCTGAAGGAAACTGAGTGCGGCCCTTTTTTTCTCATGTTTTCTTTCTTGCCCTTACAGACAAGCAAGATGCGATTCCTCTCGTGTCTTGCCGTCGTCTGCTTGCTTGCCAGCCTCCCTCAAGGCATGTCTCAGTGTACGTCGTCCCCATGCCAAAACGGCGCGTCGTGCACCTCAGCGGCAACGTTCACGATCACAGCAAACACGACTGGAGCGGCTTTTGCTCCCAACACGCAAACGCTGACCTTTAATGGCCTGCCTCCGGCTGTCGGCGACGCCACCGTCACCGTCGTTGCCGATGGTGACTTTGATCAGGCGGCCGAAACAATCAACTTTGTGATGGGAAAGTACGATTGGTTTTTTTTACTATCTCCCTCCTACGTGATTTGTCTCGTGAGATTTCTTATCGCCCTCCGAGTTCCTCTCGTCAGCGTGTACAGGGCGTAATATGAAACCTATTACGAAGATCTTCGGCGTGATTGTGTAACCGTGAAACTCACCTTCGGCTTATTCTTGTCCTCTTTTCAGCTTCTCACTGCAGTTGTTCACCACAGCCGGTGGCTCCTTCTGTGCACCGCGAACCGAGTCGTTCACCTTGCCCCAAGCCGACATCCCTGTGGGCTTGGCAACCGCGGGCTTGTCCTACTCGACGTCGGTCAACTCCTGCCCGACTTCGTCGGTCACAGTCACCATCGCCTTCCCTTACATCACCCAGGAGTTCACCTGCATTTGTGCCTCTGGTTACACAGGAATGCTTTGTGATGTGGACATTGACGAGTGCGCTAGCAGCCCCTGCGTCAACGGTGGCACTTGCGCCCAGTCCGTCAATGGTTTCACTTGCCAGTGCCCGCCGAATGTGTCGGGCGCCCTTTGCGAGTCCATCGACCTTTGTTCGAGCAATCCTTGCATGAACTCTGGCTCGTGCTCCCAGAGCAACGTTTACTCGCAGACGGTCACGCAGACGGCGAACCTCTTTTCGCCCAACCTTGTTCCGTTCACTTTCACCGACACCACCTTCCCCGTTGGTCCCGGCACCGTCGTCTTCAGCAGCTCTGGCGATTTCGGTCTTACTAGCGAGTTTATCACCTTTACGTCGCCCAACTTTAATGGCTACCAGGTACACCATTATAATAAAATAATAATAATAATAATAATAATAATTATTATTATTATTATTATTATTATTATTATTATTATTATTATTATTATATTATTATTATTATTATTATTATTATTATTATTATTATTATTATTATTATTATTATTATTACTATTATTACTATTATCACTATTATTATCATTATATTGAGTACAGCTCTCGATTCTCTATTTATTTTCCTATTATTATTATTATTATTATTGTTGTTGTTTTTTATTATTATATTTCTCTCTTGTTTCCTTCTGATGACTCATTTTTTATGTTTAGTACGAGGCATTCGTCGCGGCTGGTCCTGATTGCGACAGCCGCACCCAGACGGCGACGTTGACACAACTAGAACTTAGCGCTCTGATCAATGGACAGTCGTCCGTGTCGCTCATTGCGTCCTTCTCTCCCACCGTCGACGACCTGTGCACTAGTCCTTTTCTGTCCGTACAGCTCTCGTATGGCACCGCTGGTGTCTTGACCTGCTCGTGTCCCGCCGACTACACTGGCGTGAACTGTGAGACTTTCATCGGTGCGTGCTCGTCGATGCCCTGCCTGAACAGTGGCACGTGTGTTCTCACTGCGAATGGCCAGGGTGTCGACTCTTGTCTTTGCCCTAACGGCTACACCGGCAGTGTCTGTGAGACGGACATTAACGAGGTACCCGAAGAAAATAATAATAATAATAATAATAATAATAATAATAATAATAATAATAATAATAATAATAATAATAATAATAATAATAATAATAATAATAATAATAATAATAATAATAATAA
>CALSCP010000904.1:51309-64516 GCA_943704425.1 Ministeria vibrans ATCC 50519 | reverse complement strand
AATAATAATAATAATAATAATAATAATAATAATAATAATAATAATAATAATAATAATAATAATAATAATAATAATAATAATAATAATAATAATAATAATAATGATTGTCGTTCTATTATTGGTATTGGTATTGTTATTCTGATTATAACCGCTCTTTTTGTAGTCGGGCGAAATTGGAACAGGCTTCACGCACACGCTCACGTTGAGCAACATTGGACAGCTTGAACCTGATGCAACGGCTACACTGACCGCTACATCTCTGGGCGAGTACCTTTTTACCACCGAATTTGCCACCGTCACATCCGGTGCATTCACCTTTGACTTCTTTGTCAACGGTGCCACAGACTGTGTCGTCAACACAGACACCACCACAATCCCGACCAACACTCTTAAGAGTCTCATGACTCCGCAGGGCACCATCAGCTTTGTCCTGAGCTTTCCCACCACCGTTAGCTCGACCTTCTGCTCAACTGGGACCTTTTTTGCGCTCGAGCTCACAGCTCCCGTCGTCGCTGCGTACGACTGTTCTTGCGACAGCAACTACCAGGGTGTCAACTGCGATACCTTTGTCGGCGAGTGCTCAAGCTCTCCATGTCAAAACGCCGGCGTGTGTACTCCTTCGGGCACCACAGGCTACACTTGCGCTTGCGGCACCGGCTACTCTGGTCTCAACTGTGAGACGGACATTGATGAGTGCGCCTCGCTTCCTTGCCAAAGCGGCGGTTCTTGCATCCAGCTCACCGGCGTCAGTGCTGGTCAGTACCAATGTTCCTGTCCCGTGGGCCGCTCCGGAATCAATTGTGAAGTGGACATTGACGAGGTATATATAAATATATAATTATTATATAATTATATTTACTCCTATTGCCGAACGCCATCAATAATACCTATACCCATATTGTTTTTAGTGCGCTTCCAGCCCATGTGTCACCGGTACTTGCGCTAATATGCCCGTTTCGGGCTTCATGTGTACCTGCCCCGTCGGCATGGTGGGCCCTCTGTGCAGCGTGACTGACTTGTGTCATCCTCAGAGTCCCTGTCTGAACAACGGAAACTGTTCGTCTATTGCCACGCAAACCATTTCGCAATCGGGGGGTGCCCCTGTCTTTTCTACTGTCATGGACTTTAGCTACGACAACGTCCCCACGGCCCTTCAACCCGTTGTTCTTACCGTGTCATCTATTGGCGACTTTGGTCTCACCAGCGAGACGGCAACAATTTCGGGTTCTAATGGCTTCTCTTGGACCATTTTTGGCACGGCTTCAACCGATTGCATCCAACGAACTGCGTCACAGACGATCAGTGCCAGTCAGTTTAACTCAATGGTTGCCGGCGGCACCCTCAATTTTACGATCACTTTCAGCAACACCGTCGATAACATTTGCGGTAGCCCATTCTTCACCCTCTCCTTGGCTATTCCCGCTCCGCAGCAGGCTCCCGTCTGTGCCTGCGACCCTCGCTACGTTGGTCTCACATGCGAGACGCTTATTGGCGAGTGCTACTCTGCTCCATGCCTCAACGGTGGCTCGTGCGTCGGCTCGGGTGCCATGCTCACTTTCGATAGCTGCATGTGTGCCCCGGGTTACACAGGTATCACGTGCGAGTCCGACATTGATGAGGTACCTGTCTGAGAGAAACGGGAGCAGAGAACGAAAAAATCAATGCATTTATTTATTATTACTTTGTAGTGCGAGTCGACGCCTTGCCTGAACGGTGGTACGTGTACCGACTTCAACGCTCTTCCCGGTCTCTACCAGTGCACGTGTTCCACAGGATTCACCGGCACTAGCTGTGAGGTCAACATTGACGATTGCGCCGCTGCTCCTTGCAGTGCCAATGCCACCTGTGTTGACGGCGTCGCCTCGTTCATGTGCTCATGCCCGCCCGGTTTTGGCGGTGCGCTCTGTACCCTCAACGATGAGTGTGTTTCGTCGCCGTGCAGCAACGGTGCCACCTGCACCACAATTAACAGTTACACACAGACGCAACAAACAAGTGGTACCCAGCAGGCGGCCTTTCCCAACACGTTTAACCTCGTCTTCGTCAACGCTCCCCCCCCCGGCGCTACCAGTGGCACCCTGATGGTCTCGTCCAACACGGACTTGGGTCTCGTTGATGAGACAGTCTCGCTCAGCGGCGCAAATGACGCCTTCCAGGCGACCTTTTTCGCGAATGGGGGTGGCACTGATTGTGCTCTCGTCACTGAAACTCGTCAGCTCACTCAAGCGGAACTTCAAACGTTGATTTCCAACTCGCAAATTGATCTGAGCGTCAGTTTCAGTCCCTCGGTCAACCTCAACATTTGCGCCAACACGTTTGTGTCTGTCACCATCTCCTACACCATTCCTGAGCAGTACACGTGCGCTTGCTCACCCGTCTACACCGGAGAAATGTGTGAGACGTTCCTTGGCGAGTGTGCCTCGACGCCCTGCATGAACGGTGCCTCATGTATGGAGGACGGCTCGGGCCTCTTTACTGGCTGCGTTTGCTCTGCTGGGTTCACCGGTCTCTCGTGCGAGACCGACATTGATGAGGTACAACATTCTATTAAATTTTGTTTTTAATAATAATAATTATAATAATAATAATAATAATAATAATAATATTTATTATAATAATAATTTTAGTGCGCCTCGATGCCTTGCTCCAACGGTGGCTCGTGCGTTCACGGTATTGCCGTGCTGACATGCAACTGCCCAGCAGGATTCACCGGAACAGTCTGCGAGACCGACATCAACGAGTGCGCCTCGAACCCTTGCATGAACAATGCCACATGCGTCGACTTGGCCGGTTCTTTCTCGTGCGCTTGTCCTCCCGCCTACTTTGGCATCACATGCGCTTCCTTCGACGAGTGTAACTCGAGCCCTTGCATGAACAACGCTCAGTGCGTTGCCAGCGACAACTACGACCAGTCTATCACGATGACTCAGACGCCCAACACAAGCGGTGGCACATATACGTTCACTTTCACTGCGCCCCCGCCCCCCACTGGAAATGGCGTTCTCGTGGTCACTTCCAATGCTGATTTGGGCCTGGCCACCGAGACGGTCACCGTTACGGCGCCCGGGGTTTCTCAAACGTTGTTTGCCACTGCTGGAGGAATTGACTGTGCGACAGTTACAAGCAACATTCTCCTGAGCGCCGCTCAAATCCAGGCAATGGTCAACGGCAACGGCGATATTGTTATTGACGGTACTTTTTCGACCGCGGTTGACGCCGCCGTGTGCACACCTCCGACGCTCACCCTGGAGCTCACGTACTCGGCCGCTCAATTCGTCTGCAACTGCGTGCCCGGTACGACAGGCGTCCTGTGTGAGTCATCCATGGACGTGTGTGCCTCGTCGCCCTGCCAAAACGGTGGCACTTGTGCCATCGGCGTGCAGAACGCAGTCATGTGCTCGTGTCCCTTGGGCTTTACAGGCGCCCTATGCGACGTCGATCTTGACGAGTGTCTCTCGAGCCCATGCCAGAATGGTGCGTCGTGTGTCGACGGATCCAACTCCCTCGTGTGCCTGTGCTTATCTGGCTACTTTGGCGACCAGTGTGAGCAATTCAGTGAGTGCGCTTCGTCTCCCTGTCAGAATGCTGGCTCGTGCCAGGTGCAGACTCAGGAAAGTCAGACGGTCACCTTCCCCGCCACCACTGTCATTGCGTCCGCCACGCAGTTTGTCTTCTCCAACCTTCCGCCACCCACGGCTAACCTGACGGGCCAGCTCATCGTGACTGGCAACGCCGATTTAGGTCTGGCCTCGGAGACGTTCACCGTGCGTGGACCCGGCGGCTTCACCAGTACCGTCTTCGATCAGGCCAATCAGGCCGACTGTACTGAGCGCACGCAGACGGTGACGCTGTCGCCGGCCGTCATGCAACAACTGGTCATCAACTCGGGCACGCTCACGCTCGTTGGTTCTGTCTCCGGTAACGTCGATGCGCCCATCTGTCCTGGCGCCACCTTTAGCATTCAGCTCGTGTACGCGACTCCCGCCTATCCCCGCTGCACTTGCTCGTTGGTGTTCTCCGGACCCGCATGCGAGCTTTTCCTCGGCGATTGTGCCTCTCAGCCGTGCCAGAACGCCGCTTCGTGTGTAGAGGACGTCAACCAGGCCTTCCAGAGCTGCGCCTGTGCTCAAGGGTTCACCGGCGCGCTCTGCGAATCCGACTTGGACGAGTGTGCTTCCATTCCGTGCATGAACGGCGCCAGCTGCTCCGAGCCTGCCGTTGGCACATTCTCGTGTGCCTGTCCCATTGGATTTACCGGGGCCCTTTGCGAGACCAACATTGACGACTGCGTCGTGAATCCGTGCCTCGCCAACAGCACGTGTGTCGACGGAGTCAACAGTTTCACTTGTGCCTGCCTCCCCGGCATGGGTGGTGTCCTCTGCAACCTTGCCGACCAGTGTGCTTCGTCTCCCTGCAGCAACGGTGCCTCGTGCCAGACGTCTGCTTCCGTCTCACAGACCATTCAACGTGGTCCGGCCGAGTCCCCCAATGTTTTGTTCTACCCCTTCACGAGTCTACAGCCGTCCAACGGCGCCGGCGGAACCATCACTGTAGAGACCAACGGCGACTTTAGTGCCACCACGGAATCGGCACTCATTACCGGTCCCGGTGGGTATACCGCTACCGTTTTTCAGGTCGCAGGTATCGATTGCTCTACTCGCACGCAGGTTTTGCAGCTCACGGACGCGCAGCTCAGCGCGATGATTGCAAGTCGCAACGCCACGCTGCAGGTGGCCTTCACCACGGCCGTCACTGCCGGTCTCTGCAACCAACCTTTTGTTCGCTTGACACTCGCCTACGTGTCACAGAGCACCTACTACGAGTGCACCTGTCCTATCAACTTTGCTGGTGCCCAGTGTGAAACATTCCTCGGCGAATGTTCATCGCAGCCCTGCCAGAATGGCGCAAGCTGCACCGAGAGCGGCAACGGTCTCTTTGCCGGGTGCGCGTGCCTCGACGGCTACACCGGCGTGAACTGCGAGACGGACATTGACGAGTGTAGTTCAACCCCCTGTCTCAATGGCGGTACCTGCTCGCAAAACATCGGTGCGCACACTTGCTCGTGTCCGGCCGGCTTTATCGGTCTCCTGTGCGAGAGCAACATTGACGAGTGTGCGTCGAACCCGTGCTTCAACGGCGGCACTTGTATTGACGGATTTGATGGTTACACATGCGCTTGTGCCAATGGTGCAACGGGTCTTTTGTGCGAGGTGTTCGACGAGTGCTCCTCATCACCATGCCTCAACGGTGGTGTTTGCAACGAGACCGTCAACTACGCGATGACATTGCGCCAGGGCGACGGCAATGCCAACTCACCCAACACGTTTGTGTTCAACTTTGTTGGTGCTACCCAGCCCTCCGGTACCGGCACTATGGTGGTCACGTCGAACGCCGATCTGGGTCTTGCCACCGAGATCGTCACTGTCTCCAACCCCGGTGGTTTCTCAAACAACTTCTTTGCCACGGCCGCTCTCGACTGTACCACGCGAACGCAGACGCTGCCCTTGTCGCGGAGCCAGCTCGCCAGTATGTATTCAAACGGCGAAATCACTCTGAGCGCCTCGTTTTCCACCAATGTCAACGCCGGCATTTGTGTCGGCAGTTTTGTTCAAATTTCCCTCAGTTACGTTTCCACCGGCGAGTACGTGTGCTCTTGCCCACCTCTCCACACCGGCTCCAATTGCGAGACCTACCAAGGCGAATGCGGCTCGACACCCTGTCAAAATGGTGCCACCTGCACCTCCGACGGTTCCACCGTCGATGTTTTCACTGGCTGTGTTTGCGGCGCCGGCTACACCGGCGTCTTGTGCGAATCTGAAATCGATGAGGTGCACTGCAAACAAAGAATTCCCCTTCATTTTTTTAAACTTGTATTGTCATTGTATTTTTAGTGTCTCTCTAACCCATGCCTTAACGGTGGTTCGTGTACCGACTCGGTTGGGTTTGTCAACCTTTACACGTGCGCGTGTCCCGCGGGAATCACTGGTCTCAACTGTGAGACCAACATTGACGAATGTGCGTCGAGCCCGTGCGCCAACGGAGGGGTGTGTACCGACCTTATTGGTGCCTTCTCGTGTGCCTGCCCACCCACATTTGGCGGCTCTACGTGTGCCCTTAGCGATCAGTGTATCTCTTCTCCTTGTTCCAATGCGGCCACATGCGTGACACTGCCCGTTTCCTACATGCAGACCATCCAAGAGGGTGTGGGTTCCTCGGGAGACTCCAACCTGCTCGTGTACAACTTTATGAACGTGCCCACGCCGACCGGTGATGGAACCCTCACCGTCACGACCTCGGCCGATCTGAGTCACAACACCGAGACTATCGCCGTTGCAGGCAACGGTTTTACCGCCAACGATCTCTTCATCGCTGGCACTCCCACGGATTGTGTTGTGCAGTCACAATCAGTGGATGTGACCATCTCGCAACTTCAAGGAATGATCATGGGCAACTCGCTCACGCTCAACTTGACATTCTCCGCTGGTGTCGGTGTGAACATTTGCCCTCAGGCGTTCACCAACGTCACCATCACCTATCCGTCGTCTATGTCGCAGTTTAGCTGCGCTTGTCACGATAACTTTGTGGGCGAAATGTGCGAGACCTTCTTGGGCGAGTGCTTCTCCAACCCGTGCTTCAACGGTGCATCGTGTGTCGAAGACGCTAACGGCCTTTTCACTTCCTGTATGTGCGCTGCTGGCTTTACCGGTGCCAGCTGCGAGACCGACGTTGCAGAGGTGAGAATTTCTTCGTCTTATTTTATTTCTTTTTTGTTTCCATAATTATTAAATTTTATTCATAAAAGTTAATAATAATAATAATAATAATAATAATAATAATAATAATAATAATAATAATAATAATAATAATAATAATAATAATAATAATAATAATAATAATAATAATAATAATAATAATAATAATAATAATAATACTATNNNNATAATAATAATAATAATAATAATAATAATAATAATAATAATAATAATAATAATAATAATAATAATAATAATAATAATAATAATAATAATAATAATAATAATAATAATAACAATAATAACAATTTATTATGATTTTTATAGTGCTCTTCGTCGCCATGCCAGAACGGCGCCCCTTGCAGCGAGCCCACTCCCGGTCTCTTCTTGTGTGCCTGCATTGATGGCTACACTGGGGCCATGTGCGAGACGAACATTGACGAGTGTGCCTCGTCGCCGTGCTTCTACGGTGGCCTCTGTGCCGACCTCGTTGGCTCTTTCAACTGCACCTGCGTGGGAGCGACCTCGGGTGTGCAATGCCAAATCTTTGACGAGTGTTCGTCGTCGCCTTGCCTCAACGGCGCCAACTGCCTTGATATCGATCAGTTCACCGCCACCAATCGCCAGTTCAATGCCTTCACTCCCAACAACCTGACCTTCACCTTCGCCAACTCGCCCATGCCGACTGGCCCAGGCTCGCTTGTCGTCTCGACCAACGGCGACTTTAGCTTTAATACCGAGACCGCTCAGATTGTCGGCAATGGTCTGTCGCTCACGGCGTTTGGCGCTGCTGCTGCAGACTGCGTTGTCCGCCAGCAAACGTTTGCGCTGACTCAGGCACAGATTCAGCAGCTGGTGGGCTCTTCAAACGCCATCACCCTTTACGCGGCGCCTTCCGCCGCCGTTGGCCAGGCTATTTGCACCAACGCCTATATTCAACTACAGATCACGTACGCCTCAGCGGGCACCTACGCATGCAACTGTAGCCAGCTCTACAGTGGCCAGCAGTGCGAGACATTCCTGGGCGAGTGCTTCTCTATGCCGTGCCAGAATGGTGGCTCGTGCGCTGAAGACTCATCCAACGCCTTCCAGTCGTGCACCTGCCCCAGCGGCTTCACCGGTGAACTCTGCGAGTCTGACATCAACGAATGCCTCTCGTCGCCCTGCCTCAACAACGGTCTCTGCATTGACTCGACAATCACCGGAACCTTTACGTGTGCCTGCAGCGTCGGCTACACGGGCATCACGTGTGAGACAGACATCAACGAGTGCGCTTCGAACCCGTGCTTCTACGGCGGCACTTGCACTGACGGTGTTGGTTCATTCTCGTGCACATGTCCACCCGGCGTCAACGGCACTTTCTGTGAGATTTTCGATGACTGTGCGTCCTCGCCATGCATGAACAACGGCAGCTGCGTCGACGTGTCCTCTTACACAAGCGCAACAATTTCACAGGGCAATGCGTTCGCCGGAAATGTTCTCTCGTTCAACTTTGGTGTGGTGCCCACTGTGACCGGTGCCGCATCGATTCGTGTCCAGTCCAACGCGGATCTCGGCATAGCAAATGGCGAGTTCGTGACCATTTCCGGTCAAAATGGCTTCTCGCGCAACGTCTTCACTGGCGCTGGCCAGGACTGTGCCACACGCACCCAAGTCATTTCACTTTCGGCGGCTCAGATGCGCGGTCTTGTCGCCAGCAATGGCTCTCTCTCGTTCATTGCCACTTTCCCCACCGCTGTCAACGCTGGCGTTTGCCAGAGCCCGTTTGTGAGCATCTCGGTTACCTTTGGCACCGCCGGCAACTTTGTGTGCAATTGTCCTACTGCGTACGCCGGTGAAACCTGCGAGACGTTCATTGGTGAGTGTGGTTCCAACCCGTGCACCAACGGCGGGCTCTGTATCGCCGCGGGTGTCGAACAGCTCTTTGATTCGTGCCAGTGCTCCGCCGGTTTCACGGGTGTTTTCTGCGAGTCAGACATTGATGAGTGCGCGTCGAGCCCCTGCTCCAATGGCGCCACGTGCGCCGAGACAACCCCCGGCAACCACGTGTGCTCGTGCTCACCGGGGTTCACTGGCAGCTTGTGCGACATAGACATTGACGAATGCGCATCCATGTCGTGCCTCAACGGCGGCACATGTGCCGAGGGTGTCAACCAGTTCACTTGTACGTGCCCTACCGGCTTCAACGGTCGCTTCTGCGAAATCTTCGATGAGTGTGGCTCCAGCCCGTGTGCTAATGGTGCCTCATGTGCCTCGCAGAATGTGTTCACACAGACACAGCAGCAATTCAATGCGTTCAATCCGACCGTGATGGACTTTGTCTTCAACGTGTCCGCCGTCAACGGTGCTGGCGAACTGGTCGTCACAAGCAATGCGGACCTTGGTCTCACAACGGAAAATGTGCTTGTCTCGAGCCTGCCCACGCCGAGCGTGTTCAGTGCGACTGCCTTTGCCGGTGGTGCCGACTGTGCTATTCGCTCGCAGACATTTGTTATTAGCACTGGAGATATGCTTAATCTGCGCAGCGTACAGGGTACCATTGTGTTCCGCGTGTCGTTCACCAACAATGTCGACGTGAATGTCTGCACCAACCCCTTCGTGCGCCTGCAACTCACTGCTCAGACTGTGGGACCCGCCGTGTGTACTTGCCCTGCCGAGTTCACCGGCCCGCTCTGCGACGTGAATCTCGACGCGTGTGTTTCGCAGCCTTGCATGAATGGTGCCTCCTGCGCCGTCGGTGTCAACGACCAACTTCTTTGCTTCTGCCCTATTGGCTACACCGGCCCGCTCTGCGAGTCTCTTGTGAACAACTGCGAGTCGAGTCCGTGCGCCAACGGTGCCACGTGCACTTCGGGTGTGGGCACATACACGTGTACGTGCGCCCTCGGTTTCATCGGCAACAACTGTGAGGAGTTTAACGAGTGCGCTTCGTCGCCGTGCATGAACGCGGCCTCCTGCCAGGTGCTCACGACGTTCACGTCTGTTCAGGAGATTTCTGGTGCTGTCGGTGGCCGTGCGAACACGGTGAGCTTTAGCAGCCTGCCTACACCTGTTGGACCCGGCTCGCTTCTGGTCGAGTCCGACACAGATCTGAGCTTTGTCACCGAAACACTCACTGTTTCTGCCAACACCTTCTCGCAAGTGTATTTTGCCGATGGCGGTGTCAACGATTGTGTTCTCCGCTCCGCCACAACTCCCCTGTCGCTTTCTGAGCTGAACACCATTGGTGTTACGAGTGGCGCTGTCACCTTTACCACGTTGCTGTCGGCGGATGTGAGCACGACTCTTTGCCCGAGCGACATCATTCGTCTCACACTCACGTACCCTACGGTGCCCTTTTACACGTGCACCTGTCCCCTGGAGTACGCCGGCAATCAATGCGAAACCTACTTGGGCGCATGTGCCTCGTCGCCTTGCATGAACAGCGGTAGTTGTGTCGAGGACGGCTCGGGTAACTTCCTTTCGTGTAATTGTGCCAGCGGTTTCACTGGTGCTAGTTGCGAAACGGATATTGACGAGTGTGCATCATCGCCCTGCCTGAACGGTGCCTCGTGCGTCCAGTCTACCGCCGGCGCTCACGTGTGTACCTGTGTCCTTGGCTTTACCGGAGACCTGTGCGAGACGAACATCAACGAGTGTGCCTCGGCGCCTTGCAGCTCTTCGGCCACCTGTATCGACGCTGTCAACTCGTACACGTGCTCGTGCCCACCAGGCATGGGAGGTGTTCTTTGCGACCTTGCTGACCAGTGTCTCTCGTCGCCCTGTGCTAACGGCGGTGCGTGCCAAACGTACAACTCACTTCCACAGACTCAGACGCAGTCCGAAGCGGTCTCAGGCACCGTACAGACCTTTGTCTTCTCCGCACCTTCCACTCCGAGCGGTCCAGGCGCCATTGTGGTTACGAGTAACGCCGATCTCGGCGCCGCCACTGAGCAGGTCATCATCAATGGTGCCAACGGATTCACGCGGAATGTCTTTGGCGCAGCAGGCGCTGGCGATTGTGAGATCCGGTCGGAGACGCTGCCGCTCACTTCGACGCAGGCGCAAAGCCTCATTGTGAACGGGGTAATCATGTTTAACGTGACCTTCACTCCTCAGGTGACGCCTGGTTTCTGTACCGACCCGACGGTTACCATCCAGATCATGTACGACGTTGCACCCTTCTACCAGTGTGACTGCGGTCTTACGTACGCCGGTGTCAACTGCGAGACCTTCCTTGGCGAGTGTGCTTCTATGCCTTGCATGAACGGTGCGACTTGCTCCGAGGACGGCTCGGGACTCTTCACCGGTTGCTCTTGTGTCGCCGGTTTCGTGGGAGCCATGTGCGAGACTGACTTTGACGAGGTAAAAATAATAATAATAATAATAATAACAATATAATTATTATTATTATTATAATTATTATTTTACTAATACTATTTTCATCTCTAGTGCGCGTCATCGCCTTGCTCCAACGGAGGATCGTGCACTCACGGCACGGCCACACACTCTTGCGTTTGTCAGGCCGGTTTCACTGGTGTGTTGTGTGAGATGAACATTGACGAGTGTGCGTCGAGCCCGTGCTTCAACGACGGCAGCTGCGTGGATGGAGCCAATGGATTTATGTGCAACTGTGGTCCCATGGCAAGTGGAGATCGCTGCGAGGTGTTTGATGCGTGTATGTCGTCACCCTGTTCCAATGGCGCTTCCTGCAATGTCACATCTTCCTACTCGCAGACTGTCCGCCAGCCGGCTCCGTTCGAGCCCAACGTGCTTACGTTTACCTTTGACACCATGCTCTCGCCCACGTCAGGCCAGGGTCTACTGACAGTCACCACTAACGGTGACTTTGGTACAACGATTGAATTTGCCACCATCACCTCCACTGGATTCTCGCAGGTTGTGTTCAACGATGCTTCGGCGGGTGATTGCCAACTCCGTACCACCACCATCCCTCTCTCCGCTGCTCAGCTCAACCAGTTCCGCAACAGTGCCTCGCAGACTGTCTTCACCGTTTCGTTCCCGGCCGCCGTCGACGATTTCTGCGGTGCTGGAGCCTACTTTGAGCTCTCCCTCACATACGCCGCTACGGGTCAGTTCCAGTGCACCTGCCCCTCCCTCTATGATGGTATCAACTGTGAGACGTTCCTCGGCGAGTGCTTCTCGCAACCGTGCATGAACAACGCCAACTGTACCTCTGATAGCAATGGTCTCTTTGAGACGTGCGTGTGCCAGCCCGGCTTCACCGGTCCTTTTTGCGAGACCGACATTGACGAGTGTCTCTCGATGCCATGTCTGAACGGCGCCAGCTGTGTCGACCAAAACACATTCAATAACTATGCGTGTGTGTGTGTCGCCGGCTACACTGGCCCGATGTGCGAGACAAACATTGACGAGTGTGCTTCGATGCCGTGTTCCGCAGGCGCCACGTGTGTTGACGCTGTCAACTCCTTTACGTGCGTCTGTCCGGCTGGCAACGGCGGCGTGCTCTGTGACCTTAGTGACCAGTGCACTTCATCGCCCTGTTCTAACGGACGCCCTTGTCAGACTTACGGCACCTACAGCATGTCGATGAACCAGCCGGATGTCAGCACACCCATGATCTTCTCGTTTGCCAATTCTCCGCCGCTTCTCGACGCCGCCTCGACCGTCACCTTGACCATCACGTCATCGGCCGCTCTTCAATTTGCCGACGAGTTTATCACGATCACGTCACCAGGCTTCTCACAACAGGTTTTTGCCGTTGCCGGACTGGTTGATTGTGTTGATAACACCGCGACCGTGACCATGTCTGCGGCTCAATTCAATGCTACGCGCTCTGCCACCGGCACCGTCACCCTCACGGCCACTTACTCTGCCGTTACTCTGCTGGGCCTATGTCCTGGCTCGTCCCTCACTATTCAAATCAGCTATCCAACCACCCCTTTCTTCACATGCGACTGCGGCGCGACGTACGTCGGAGAGATGTGTGAGACCTTCCTTGGCGAGTGCGCTTCCATGCCCTGCATGAACGGCGCCACCTGCACCGAAGATGGCGCTAGCCTGTTTACCGGATGTGTATGCGACGCCGGCTACACTGGTGTCAACTGCGAGACCGACATCCAAGAGGTACGTTTTATTTCTTCTTCTTCTTCTTCTTCTTTTAATGTTTGCTTTATGTATATACATAATAATAATAATATTAATAATAATAATAATTAATTAATAATAATAATAATAATAATAATAATATTAATAATAATAATAATAATATTAATAATAATAATAATAATAATAATAATAATAATAATAACAATAATAATAACATAATAATAATAACAAAATTAATGATAATAAGAATAACATAATAATAATAATAATAATAATAATAAGAATAACATAATAATAATAATAATAATAATAATAATAATAATAATAATAATAATAATAATAATAATAATAATAATAATAATAATAATAATAATAATAATAATAAT